>JAHKKF010386690.1:0-10136 GCA_019740295.1 Labeo calbasu | reverse complement strand
TATATTTTTTTTTTTTTTCCATCTGCTTGAATCAGCTCATGTTTTATCTTATAATTCATCAAGTCTGCTGTGGTTGGTTAATGTAAGTGTCAATCAGACAGCAGCCTCCTATTTGATTGGCTGGTTCTGTTTGACCATTTGAAGTCAGATGTAGGAGATTCAATAATTATTAACTAATTGCCAAAAGTCATTTAGTTGTTTAATCATATTTCAGTGCACATTTATAGTGTTTGAGTGCTAGTTTAATCATGTCAAAATGTTCATGAACAGTCATAAGTTTGACACCAACACTGGCTTTCAGTAGAAGGTCACATGACGTCCTGCAGTGGTTTTCCTCTCAGCAGGGGCGTCTTATCTGTCCCAGCATGCCAATCGGTCAGCGGTGCTCTCTCAGTCTGCCTGTATTTGTCACTATCTGTGCTCACAGTTTTCCCAGCATCCTCTCCTGCTGCGTTTGTCTTCCTCTCTTAATGTGTCAGAGGAGCAGCTCGTGGAACCAAATAAACAAATCAGACCTTTAGAATGTCATAACTAGTGCTGGAAAATACACTCATTTCTGAGAATTGCTTTAAGAAAAACATGATTACGTGTTTCCAGACGTCCCACTGTGACACTGAACATGCTTGAAGACATTTTAATAAAACTGTATGTGCGTATATCACCATTTATATGGCCTATATATTTTTATGGCCATTTTAATATAATGGTTATTCATGAGAGTGTGATAGAAATGGCAGTGCTGAATTAAATGAAGTGTGTAAAGAATAAACTATCTATCTATCTGTCTATCTGTCTCTGTCTATGTATATATATAGGCTATATATTTGATGCGATCTAGGAAAACCCAACACATGGTGAAATTTGACCTTTTTTAGGTTTTGATGCCATATGAAAGCTGGGTTTAAGCCCTTTCCAAAAGTTTTTTTTTTTTTTGTTCATAGCTTGAATGTAACCAAAGTTATGGCTGTCTTACTTTGGCTGATAGCGATGATTTTCAGGAATGGAATTTTGAGAAAAATGGCTTTAAAGTGAGACGGCTTTCACTTTCTGGGTTTAACAAGAGCTGTCTGTCAAGTTAGGAGCGCTACTGCATCATTACACAAACAGACTAACGTCTGTTTATCGTGTGCATAGTCTCCGAACTTTTGATCACCCATTTTGTGTTTCGATAGCACGAATAATGCAGCACCTTGTAGTAAATGCAAACGCATGCAACTGTTCGTCCACTGTGCATAAAAACAGACTGTCACCGGACTTCTCCTCTTAGTAACTTCATCATCCCATCCTTCATCTCTGGATGTGAAATAGTACGTTATAACATTATTTAGGGCACTGACATCACCAAGATTGAGCAGATTGAGACGCGTAAGATCGGTTAAGTGAGCAGCTGCAGTACTTTAGACGGCGTTGTTGCGCTCCACCATGTTATGATATAGAAATAAATAAATAAATACATAAATAAAGTGTGTGTGCTGTAGTTTACACAGGACTGGTGGAGAATGTGAATTGATACCCTTTACTAAATGTGTTACGTGTTTTATTTTGATAGGTACCGTGAAGTTTTTTTTTGGTTTAGAGGGAAAGCACCTCAGCAGCGTGATCTTAACATAAGACACGGTCATTTGTGCTTCCTGTAATAAATTGCTATTTTTGTGCACTAAACAAGTGAATTTGGCTGAGATATTCAGAGATGATAGACAAGATGTTATGGAATAATAATGTAATAAAAACCTAATTTTGACCCCCCAAAAAAGACTTTCGACCTCTTTTTTTTTTTTTTGTTCCTGAAAACATTCCAGCGTGACATCAGACAGGTTTTCTCAGATCACATCATGTATATAGTCAGTAGGCATCTCAGCTACTATTTTCATAAGTTTATATGTTAAATTATTGTTTGTTATTTTATTGGATTTTATATATATATATATATATAATTTTTTTATAAGTTCATTTATCATTTTTGTAGTATTTTTGTAATCCAAGTTTGTAAGTTTCACTTATTTTTGTGTAATGTTTTACTGAATTGAATGTCTTTTTTTTCATCTTTATAGTCTTTATTGCAGTTTTGTTTATTATATATAGCATATATATACATACTCATACACACACACATACTGTATATATACACACAGAACTTACAACTTGTACATAAGAATTATACATATCATGTACATGTGTTACAGTATTTTTTGTAAGAGTTCTATTTAAGTAGTTGATGGCTGTAATGTTTTAAATTGTAGGCATAATTTATTGTTATTTTTCCATGTCATGTATATATGTGTGTATGTAAAAAACAAAAAAACAAAAAAAAAAAAATGCGTTTCCTAAATGTGTCCTGTCTGTCCACAGGTATCTGAACTACTTTGCCACCAAGTCGAGTCCGACAGGCGTGATCCTGGATCTGTGGGAGGCGCAGCACTTCCCTGATGGCAATCTGAACCGGCTGGCGGCCGTGCTGGAGGAGATGGGTCGTCACGAGAACATCATGTCGGCCGAGCACTGACACCCGTCCGCGGCGCCGGGCGCGGGAGGACGTTCCCAGGAGTCCCAGCGGGCGGCCGAGATCGCCGTCGGATCACTGTGAGCGCGGCAGACCCGCTCCGAACAGAGGAAGAAGCAGCCGCCTATACGGTTCCCGCCACAGCCGTTTGCTTTTCTACCCGTCCAATCAGTTTCTTAGGAAACGCGACTTGTGCTGTCCAAATACTGGACCTCCGGCTTCTGTCCTGGACGTCACGTGACTCACATGTGTCACGGCGGATCGGTTCGTCCCCTGAAAATACGTGGAGGTACCTTCCCATGAATATGTGTTGAGAAATGCCTTTATTTATACTCCGTTCCTTTGGTTTTCTCTCTGGTTTTGCGTCTTATTGCTTTCTTGCGCCACCTGGTGGACAGAGCCTGTAACTACACGTCCGTCCAGCCTCCTGTGTGTGTATATATATACAGCAAACACATCTGAACTGTAAAGCTTAACAGTGTTATTCTTCTGTTTTATTTTGATTATTAATTGTTTTGTTGCATATTGATCTGTATCTAATTAAAATTTAGAAGAAAAAGGAAACAAATGAACATCTTTGAGCGACGATTGCACCAAAAACGCGAGGTGAATGGCTGGACGCGTTTCAGGAATAAACTTTAGTGGCCAGAATTCACAGACATTCGTCTCAGATTTAGTCGAGGGCGAATCGTTGTGACATTAACGGACGGACAGCGGCGGATCGGAGGACGTTCGGGAGATCGTACGAGTGAGTGATTGATTGAGGAACGGATGGATGCATGCGGTAAAATACAAAGTGTACAGAGACCAACTAAACTAATAGCCATTTGAGCGTGTTTGTACTTTTGCGTTCTCCTTCATTCTCTCTTGTACGAGTTGTCCAGATTTCTAAAGCTGTCTATGCAAAATCTGCATCCTTTATAAAGATAATTATACATGCTAAAAAAAAAAACAAAACGCTAGCAGTCGCTTTCCATAGTTATCATACGATTATTATATTTATAGTGAGGATGTTACTTATTCTTTTATGGCACGTTCATGATGTAATTTGCGAACGCTTGCATCTCCTCTGTGAAGTTTCTGTACAAAATGTAAGAAAGAATTTTTAAACAAGTAATAAATTATATTTATATGCAACACTGAATTTAAACGCGTCTCGTTTTTATTATGTTTTTATATGAGAAGTGCCTCGCAACAGAAGCTTTACAGGAAAAAGTCATAGGAAAAGGATTGCTGTGAAAAGATGTTGATAAACGTGACATTTGAGTTGTGAAGGGGAAAAAAATATATAATTATATATAATATAATGTATATGTATTATCAAGGGTGATCTTTAATCCTTCTTAATGAATACATATCTTAGTGTTCAAAGAAAAATTTGTCAGTGGTGTTTAAAATGTTTCTGAATTTATTTAAAAAAAAAAAAAAAAAAAAAAAGTTTGTAAATTATGTGTTTTGAGTAAATTTGCTTTATTTAAAAAAACATAATTATTGGAATGTTGCTAGTATCATCACAATTGTTGTTGTGATTTGTTTTCTTTTCCAGGTTTAAAACAGTAGTTCAAGCAAAAACCTCCAAGATTTAGAGAAATGTGTGTGGGGTATGTGGAACATATTGGAATTAATTGTATTTTTATTTGTATTATTTTTGAAATGTTGTTTAAACATTGCAATAGTATTTTTACTGTGAGTAATTTTTGTGTAAAAAGTAGTAATAATTTTGAACAATTTAATTGTTGAATTTTCTATTTTGTTTTATGTAATGTAAAAAAAAAAAAACTAATAATAATTATTTGGCCATATTAATATTTTTGAGTTTGTTTTTTCCATATATAGTTTTGTATTTATTGTACTGCAAAAGTTGGATTATGGATTTTTCAAAGATTTGAAGGTAAAATCATCTTTTTGTGAGTTTGTTTTTTTCACAAACATACAGCTTCTCAAAAAGTTTATTGAGGAGTTCATCTGTGAACATCTTGAGAAGTTGTATATGTACAGTGGTATTATAAAGTTTGGGATCTGTAAGATGTGAATGTTTTTTTTGGTTTTGTTTTGTTTTAAGAAGGCTTTTTTGCTGCTCAAGGCTGTTGAAAAATGTAATATTGTGAAAACTGAAATAGTGGTTTTTATTGTAAAACACTTTAAAATCTAATTTATTCCTATGATGCAAAGCTTATTTATGATCAGCCATTACGCCAAAGAAATAATATTGTAAAGTCTATTAAAATGGCAAATTAATAGAGATTGCAATAATAGTAGTTATTTTTGCTAAAATAATTAGAACTTTGATAAGAGACTTGTTAAAAAAAAAAATGTGATCCCAGACTTTACAATGGCAGTGAACATCTTGGCTGATGTGAGGGTGAGCACATTTACAGCAAATGTGAACATGAACATTTGTTTAAAGCAGTAAGTCAAAACAACTGTGGCCAAAAAGTAAATAGTTACATTATTATTATTAAAGAATGAGAAAAACGTTCCATATATCTATAGCAAGTAATTGAATATGTAAATAAAAAGTCTAAACTGATTTAGAAAAAAAGTGATGATTTTGTCATGATGACTTTAAGTTCATGTGAAAATGTTGCTGTTCTTTGAAAAGAGGGTGAAAGGGGAACCAAAAAAAAATCAGCATGTCAGAATTGAATTTAGTTTATTAAAGGGACGGGAATGTTAAACACTTACATAATTTGTCACTCCATTTACATAGAACTATGAAATATTAAACTTTTACATGTGTGTTAAATAAGGCACAAGGCAACAAGAAACAAAACATCCTGTACAAATGTTAATGTAATGCAAGAAAACAGTTTTGTTAAACTCATGACATTCAATATTTACATTCATATTTTACAAGGACGTATTTGTACAGCGTGAGGAAATGAGTGGACGATAAACCTGGCTGTGATTTCCATGAATGTTGGAAAAATGTGAGGAAAAAGCTTCATTTATATTTTGAGTGTGTTAAATTGTGAAAATGCATTGAACTGAATGACAGAGCTGTTTGCTTTCAGAAAAGTTTTGAGAGTTGGAGTTGCAGATGTGAAGAGTCTCTTTTGATGGTGTTGGATTGAGTGACGGTCAGTGTTTACGTGAAGGATTGTGAGCTGTGGTGTCCCGCAGGTGGTGCTGTTGTTTTGTCTGTCTGATGAGCAGCTTGTATGAACTTTCACAGAAAGCAGGATAAAGCTGTTGCGTCTCTTCAGACCGTCGGGGTGGACGGACGGGTCACAGTTTGATGTCCTGAGACTCTGACATCTTGGCGAGCGTCTTCTTCACCCGCAAGGCGGTCAGACGTGACGCGGGATTGTGAGCCCAGCATTCGGTCATCAGTTTGCCCATCTGCCGCAGACACTGGACACACAACACGCACAGGTCAGATGCATCCAGATACAGTGTCGGTTGTTTGATTGTCTACAATGTGTATTTTGTGTAGATTTGATTTCTGTGTCTGTGTTGTTTTTTTATCTTACAGGAATACAAAACATTTCTTTTGAGTTGGATAATGACAACTTTAGTTGTAAAGTGAAAGCCTGTATGTTCATCCAGCATGAGCTGCAAAGTCATGCAGGAAGCAGCGTTCACAGATCGTAAGGCGAGAGGACTAACTGTGGAGGATTTGTTGCACAATGGAGCAATGTCTGACAAATGTGTTCTTTTGCAGAATGTACACTTGACACTGCTGCTTCTTATATCTATAGCAAGGCAAGGTGTTTATATACCTAACTGCACACTGACCTGTGAGAAGTGTGTGATTTGACAGCTAAATGTGTGTCCTTGTTGTGATTTGCTATAGAAATGCGTTGGAGTCACAGAAAATGCATGTGCAAACAGGCAGTGCAAATGTGTTTAAAGTCCAAAGAGGTAAAAAGAATGTGCGGCTTCCTTCGTGCATGCTAAAAGTTTGTGCTTAGTTTATTGGGCTTTAGTGAAGGGTTTTTTTCTTGCTATACATACACATACACGTTTTTTTGACTCAATTATGTCGTAATGAGATGTTGTTTAAATGACATAATTGTGTTTGACCAAAAAAAGTAGTTGTAAGGATGATATGATATTATGCCAATTATGTATTTCCCCTATTAAAAGATAATATATTGTAATGTCTTATGGTGATTTGAAAGTGTGTGAAGAATGTGTGTTTTTAGCAAGTCATACATTGAGGATTTGTGTTTTGCAGTCAAATTGCATGCTTTTGATGGGTCAGTGTGCAATGAGATTGTCAAGCAGGTGTATGTAAATGTTTTGGCTTGCCATATGTAATCCTTTACCTCCAAAGCAGTCATAAATAGCACAGGTATATTTGTGACTCTGGACCACAGACGCAGTCTTACGTAGGCTGGTTATATTTGTAGCAATAGCCAACAATACATTGTACATGAATTGCTACTGAAAGGCAAAAATCATTAGGATATGAAGTAAAGGTCATGCTCCATGAAGGTGTTTGTTAAATTTGTCATTGTAAATATATGAAATGTAATATGCATTAAGTTAATTTTGACAATGTTAAGTGTGAAAATGTCAATATTTAGAAGATAGTAGATTGTGAAATAGTTGTCATGGGCAAATACTGTTGTATGGTAAGAAATCATACATCAATGGCAAACAATCAGCTTTCAGACGGTGTAGAAATGTTTATTTCATAAAAGTGATCCTTATGACTGTTTTTGTGGTCCAAGGTTACAAATATAAACAGAGCATATATGAGTGAGTATGGCTGCTTCTTGTTAAAAGTTGAGTGAAAAGAGTTAAAAGAGAAGTGCACTTCCACAACATTAATTTAGAGATAATGTAGTCATCCAAGATGTTCATGTGTGTGTTTCTTCATCTGTATTTGTTTAAAAAAGAGAAACATTAGTGGATTTTTGTCCATATAATGGGCTGATATGGTGGGCTGATTTTGGACTGTGAAAATGCAGTTGAAATGGGGTTGTAAATGGTATAATGTAAATGGATAATGTAAAAGAAATTGAATTTAACTATTTAACTATTTGTTTAATGTGGTTGTTTTGTCTTGCTCTGCCTGAACTGTTGTGTATTGTGCCTGAAGACGGGGTTGAAAAAGTAAAGTTGTATTGTTTTCGTCAATGTGAAGAATGACAGAAAAAAGTGAGCTGTTCTTTGTAAAGATGATCAAACATCCTTTACCAAAACAGGTGAAACAGTGCTATAGGAAAAGAAGAGTTGAGGCAGAGCAACACAAGCTGAGTGTTTGTCAATCAAATGTATGTAAATACTATTATATTTGTGACTGTTTGGCTAGATAAGGCCCTTCTTTCTTGCCTGAGATGGTTTACAATGGCATTGTTCTGGTTTAAAGCCACATTTAAAGTCAATTTTGGAAGTTGAAAGTCTGGGCACCGTAGCACTCCATTATATGGATCAAAATCCTGAAATGTTTTCCCATTAAAAATATAGTGTGTTTATGACTGAAGAAAGAATACCATGAATATCTTGGATGAGAAAGGGTGAGTACATTATGGGTCAGATTGTGTTTGAGTGATGAAAGTGAAATGGACAAAGAGGAATGTCATTTGAAACACATGAATTGTTGTTGAAATCGCTTTGTAAGAAAAGCACTGAGTGTGTGTTTGTGTGTTGTGTTGTTGACATGTAGGAAGTGTGATTGGGAAATGGTTTTGGGTGGACAGAGTGAATGAGAGCTAAGAATGAAGTGTCAGCTTCATTTGTGTATGTAGTAATGAAAAGGCGGCAAATGAACTTATATGGCCATGTAAAAGTGAGCTGTACATAAAGAACAAAGAAAGTGGAAATACATAAAAGTGAAAAGTGGAAAATAAGAGACTGAAAGAGTAATCCAAAATAATTGGCCAAAGACTTGTACTTGTGATGATGTGACTTGAAATAATATGTTTTAAAGAGAAGTGAGAGGTAATAAACAGTTTGTTTGAAGTATGATAATTTGTAAGTGGTGACTGAGGATTGGTTAATTGGTTAGTATTTCAGATCTGTCCAATAGGAATGTGAGTTTAGTGTTAATGAGTGTGATTGTGCTGTGATTGGTTAATGGTGTTTTTGTTTTCAGCTGTGGCAGGTAGTGAGTGAGTATGTAAGCAGCATTCAGTGCTGAAGCGTCAGCCTGTCGTGCGCAGTCATGCTCGTGTGAAGACATGCGAGTGTAAAGACCTGCGACTCTACTGAGCAACGACACGGACAACGCACGGCATGCTACTCTAAGTAAGTCACTTCCCAGCCTTCACCTTTCCTCTGGCCACATGGCACTTCACACACCTTCAAGCTACTGAGGTGTTTGCTCACCCTTTTGCCTTTGCCATTTGGGCCTGTTCCTTGCTATCCCTCACACTTTGCCGCCTTTGCTTTCACTGCTTCCCAAATTCTTTCTTTCTGTCAAGGTTTCTTTCTGTCTACCTCACTGTGACTTCTGTTTACTGCTGGTACTAGGACTAATCCTGCCGTATTTCTTTCTCTTGACCTCTACCTCCCACCAGGTCAACTACACAACTTTATGAAGGATCTACATGTGCTGCTTTGCTTCTGGTGACATCTAAATCCACTTAGAGCAACGTTTTCCAGCAAGACACCTTTTGGATGTTTCTTTTGTCTAAGCCATCCATTTCAGCTTGTGCAGTCTACCAATTAGCTGAGGACTTCAATCAGGTGTGCTTGATTAGCAGCTCTTCAAACATGTTGCTGTGCCTCCAGGAACATCACCAAACACTTCTTTCTTTATTTCTCATTTTCCTTTGCTCCTCCCTTGTAAAGTGCTTTGCATTACACCGTCTACTAAATCAGAGCTTGTCAAGTCCACTCCTCTGTGCCCACTGCTCCACACATTTTGCATGTGTCTGATTCTGACACTCACTACTTTAGGGATCTTTCTCCTAACGAGCTGATGATCTGAATCAGGTGTGTTAAATCAAACACGCATACTAAATGTGCAGAGCACTGGGCACAGAGGACTGCATTTCACAACCACTGTGCTAAATGCACAAATTGTGTTTACAACAGCTGCTTCACTTGCTATGTGTTCCTGTGTTCCATTAAAACTAATTACATTCTGATGCTTTTCATATCACTCAATAACACCATTCCAACACTACATTTCACCTACATAATCTAAAAAGCACTGGTCATCTCAATTATATGTCTTAACACATGAACATAACGACAACTCAACACATACGTGTTTTCAACACTTGCAAAGATCATTCCTCCACTGAAGAACACTTCACGTAAAGCATCTGAAAACAAATGTTCCTCCAAAGGTCCTGATCACATTTCACACTTACTTACTGATTTTTCTCAACTACAAACCAATTTATGAAGAATCAAGTACAGCCAAGCTGCTTCAATCCACTTACTATTCAACTGGGAGTAAGTCAAGATTTCACAGCAACAAGGCACATGTAGCACCAGCTGTAGGTCACCCAAATTACACTAAAAGACTTGGATAAAAACAAGTACATTCATAATAATTACCTATCTATCACACACACGGATTATACTCATCATTTAACACATTTGCATATTACATATGATCAGTGATGGGAATAACAGCGTTATAAATAAACGGCGTTACTAACGGCGTTATTTTTTTCAGTAACGAGTAATCAAACGAATTACTGTTTCCTACGTTACAACGCCGTTACCATTA
>JAHKKF010386638.1:0-11622 GCA_019740295.1 Labeo calbasu | reverse complement strand
CATATATTGTACTCACTCTCTTGTCATCAAAGATGTTCATGTCTTTCTTTCTTCAGTCGTAAAGAAATTGTTTTTTGAGGAAAACTTTTCAGGATTTTTCTCCATATATTGGACTGCTATGGTGCCCCGATTGTGAACTTTCAAACTGCAGTTTAAATGCAGCTTCAAACGATCCCAAATGTGGTTGTAAACGATCCCAGTCGAGGAAGAAGGGTCTTATCTAGCGAAACGATCGGTTATTTCATTAAAAAAATACAATTTATACACTTTTTAATCTCAAACGCTTGTCTTGTCTTGCTCTCCCTTAACTCTGTGTATTCTGACTCAAGACAGTTAGGGTATGTTGAAAAACTCCAATCGTATTTTCTCCCTCAACTTAAAAAAATCACTTCAAAATCATCCTACATCGTTGCAGAAGTACCAACACAGTCTTTGAAAAGTGAACATCAAACAAAGAAGATCAAACACCCTTAATAAAAAGGTAAAACAGCAATATAGGATGATTTTGAAGTTGAGGGAAAACATGAGATGGGAGTTTTTCGACATACCCTAACTGTCATGAACTGGAAAAAACAGTCCATGCAGAGTAAGACAAGACGAGCGTTTGACATTAAAACGTATATAAACTGTATTATATTTATGAAAATAACCAATCGTTTCGCTAGATAAGACCCTTCTTTCTCGGTTGGGATCATTTACAACCACATTTGGGATGGTTTGAAGCCATATTCAAACTACTTTTTGGAAGTTCAAAATCGGAGCACCATAGAACTCCACTATATGCTGAAATGTTTTTCGCAAAAAAAGAATTTCTTTACGACTGAAGAAAGATAGACATGAACATCTTGGATGATAAGGGGGTGAGTACATTATATGTGAATCTTTGTTTTGGAAGTGGACTTCTCCTTTAATATATCATCAGGTATTAACTAGCAACAGCTACTAAGTTTGTGTTCTTTATATGAATCATCAAGAACCATGGTTTCAGCTAAAAATCTTTTTACTGTTCCACTCAAGAAGAAAAAAAGTCAACTTTATCTTGGATAGCCTGAGGGTGAGTAAATTAACAGCAAAGTATTAGGTGAACTATACCTTTAAAGGACAGACAGGATGAGTAGGAAAAGAATTGCTGAATAAAGTCATTATTTTAGTTTTCTTTGCACACCAAAATTATTCTTCAGAAAATTACGGTTGAACCACTGATGTTACATGGACTACTTTAACAATGTCCTTACTACCTTTCTTTGCCTTGAACAAGGTAGGACCCTTGCTGTCTATGGAGGGTCAGAAAGCTCTCAGATTTCATCAAAGTATCTTAATTTGTGTTTCGAACATGAACAAAGGTCTTAAGGGTTTGGAATGACATGAGGGTGACTAATTATTGACAATATTTGGTGTGAACTATCCCTTTAATTCCATTGGCTATTTTTTAAGAATACAAACTGTGTTCGTCACGCCGCCGACTCAATATGGGCGGGCCAACTTTTTTGGACAGCAAATAGCCATTGCTGACGTGTAAATGTGGGCGGACATGCAGTAATGTATTCATAAATTTTCTTCATTACTCGTAACATCAAAGGACTGAATCTTATTCTCCAGGCATCTTGATGCTGTAGAAGTGTTAAATAACATGTGGGCAGATCCATTATCATATGCAAAATAAAGAGTGAAAACTGTTAGGAGTATGATGCAGTTCTAGCAGGATTACCGACACACTGACCCAAATACATTTCCTGAATCCCTTTATCCTTTCATGGAGCAATCCCTGACAGATCTTCAATTCAGGGTCATTTTCATGCCAGCGGGAAACACTTAATGCTGTAAAACAAAACTAATCCTCAATAACAAGTGCTCTCCTGCCAGGGCCAGTGAGCTTAGAACCCTAATTCTGCAAATGAAAAACACTTATGTACAGATCTGAAGCAACTGTTGAGGCCTTTAAATACTTTCAAAGCCTTTATGACATTTTCCAAGTCTTCATTGAAAGATAATGATATCTGACCATCATCACAGCTTCTATTCAGCAGTTGACACCGGATGGGTTTACGCTAGAACTGAACAAGTGACTCTAAATGAGAGCACATAGAGGAAAGATAAGGGTTACCAAAATGAAAACCCCCTCTCGCATCCTCGCATGCATTACCGTCGAGCGGCCCTTCCTGTAGCATCGCAGCAGGAAGGGATTTGTTCGTTATAATCACGCAGCTGGCACCTGCTTTGTCATTCTCCTCTTTGCCTGGCACTGCCCGTCAGTGACACCCTCGCCTTTCAGTCACAGCCGCTGCATTTCTAATCCAATCAGCATTTTAATCTGTATCGGGCAGCTATGCTTCGCTGCAGGGTGCATTTGCTGCAAGACTTCCTCCCAAGGACGAGCACTTCCTGTGACAGACAGGGATCAGCACTGGGGAATCAATGGACCCAAAGCGTTAACCATCCATTATGTCAGACTGTAACCCGTGTTAGTGTACCATCAAAAACAACCTTCAATTTTAGAGCCGTGGCATAGTGGTTAGTGCACATGTTCCAGACACTCAGGCTATGTACACACTGCAAAGATTGTGGAGAAGGTAATTTGAATGCCAAAAGCAAAAAGAGAAAAAGTAACTGATAAAACATATTGGTTGAATGGTTACATTTTGTGGGATGTACTGTACACAGAATGAAATACTCTAGGAACTGGCAATGCAAACCCCCCGGAGCCGTGTGGAGTACTTTTTATGCTGGATGAATGATGGACAGTTTTTTGGGGCTTCAAAATCCAATTCACTGCCATTACAAAGCCTGGAAGAGCCAAGCAATTTTTTATATAACTCTGACTGTATTTTTCTGAAAGAAAAATGTCACATACACCTAGGATGGCTTGAAGGTGAGTAAATAATAGGGTAATTTTCATTTTTGGATGAACCATCCCTTTAAAAACACAGTAAAGTCCAAAGTTTGAATGTCACAACCAGTGTTAGGAAAAGTTACTTTTAAAAGTAATGCATTACAATATTGCGTTACTTACTAAAAAAAAGTAACTAGTCACTTTTTTAATGCAAAGCAATGCGTCACGTGACTTTTGTGTTACTTTTATGTTACTTTTTAAATCTGGGTTGGCTTGCTTGTTTGTTTTTAATATAAAAAGTTCTATTTTTGGCAAAAAATTAAAAAATTAAAAAAGTAACTAATTACGTTACTTAATTACTTTTTATGGAAAGTAATGCGTCAAATTTACTTTTGCATTGCTTTTGCGTTATTTTTTTAAATCTGGGCAGGGCTTGCTTGTTTGTTTTTAATATAAAAAGTTCTATTTTTTGCAAATGTAAAAGCCCTTTCACACACAAAAGTGAAATCCTTCAGGCTGAAGAAAAAGTGAATTCAGGTCTGTACAGCAGAATGCAGGAGAAGAAGGTTCAACACTCTTCAGCAATGAAAAAACAATGAAGTACAAATATTAATATATCTAAAGTTATTTTTGTTTTTTAGTATAGTGGACCATCAAAGGTCAGCAGCAAAGACAATAAAATGGGATTAAATGCAAAAAGGATATTTATGTTGTTTAACATTTAATTTTTGCAAGTTTGCATCATATTCTGAGTTTGCATTTTAACGCGTTTTAATTAATTTTGATGAAAACGGAATCCATTTTTTTTTTTTTTGCAAGTGAGATGAATTAATACATGTTTACATTTAGTCTAGAACTACAATATTATGTTTACACAGCATACACAACATATCTGTACTTGTGATTTTTCTAAACATGGGGACAGGAGACTTGTCAGTCAAAAATGGGAAAACAAAGTAACTGGTGTTACTTAGTAGAAAAAGTAACTCAGATATTTTCTCAGATATAACATGTTACTTTACTAGTTACTTGAAAAAAGTAATATGATTACGTAACTCGCGTTACTTATAATGTGTTACCCCCAACACTGGAAATGAATAAGCGTCACTCTGAATGAAATGGGAATTTACGTCTGTATATTAAAACGCAGAAGAAGAAAGGTCAACACTCTTCAGCAATAAAAACATAAATAAATAAATAATTATTAGGGTATTAAGTAAAGATCATGTTCCATGAAGATATTTTGTACATTTCATACCATAAATATATCAAAACTTAATTTTTGACTAGTAATATGCATTGCTTAATAATTTTGGACAACTTTAAAGGCAATTTTCTCAATATTTTGATTTTTTTGCACCCTCAGATTCCCGATTTTCAAATAGTTGTATCTCGGACAAATATTTTCCTATCCTAACACAGCATATATCAATGGAAAGCTTATTCAGCTTTCATATGATGTTTAAATCTCAATTTTAAAAAATGTACCCTTATAACTGTTTTTGTGGTCCAGGGTCACAAATGTTAGTTTAAAATGTTAGTGTAAAATGTTAGTTTAATGTTAGTCTAAACTAATTTTTGCTTATTAGTATGGCTGAATTGGATCACTGAAGGTTAGCAACAAAAACATTAGTTAATACAATGGAATTAAATACATAAAGGATATATGTTGCTATTTAACACAATATTAAAATTGTTGCAAGTTTGCGGCATATTCTGAGTTTGCCTCTGCACTTACTCCCAGGTTCCCTCTACATGGGGAGAGGAGAGCTGTCAATCAGTCTGTCAATTGTAAAACGAAGTAACTGGCGTTACTTATTTAAAAAAAAGTAACTCTTACTAATTAAGTAATCCACTGCTTTACTAATTACTTGGAAAAAAAGTAATCTGATTACATAACTTGTGTTACTTGTAATGTGTTATGCCCAACACTGGTCACAACTACAAAAAAATCCTAAATAACTATGAATTACTAAGCATACTAGTATAAATGTTATGTTCCAATTTAATTAAGTTCTTAATGAACAGCTAATGATTGCTAAAGATTGTGGGTAAAAATGTAATACTTCAAACAATAAAAACACTCAACAATGCCAGGATCTGTTTGACTTTAGCCACCTGCAAATATGTAGGAGTCTTCTCTTTTATATCTTACAAGCCATGTACAGACTTCTTGTGGGTGATTAAATAACCGAATCAAGCAAGAAACATAAATATGAAAATTTGATAAGGCTGAATAAGCAGACGCAACATAATCAGACGTTTCTTCAACGCATCAGCGCTTACTTTGTGCATTACCATACCGAGATGCAACACAGCAAAAATGCATGCAAAAAAGTCCTCGTCTTGATTGTAATGCTGCTCCACCTCCCTGCTTCTCGCCATTACGAAGTCAACGAGCTATTACACCCCAGCAGCTCCTGACTTCAATGTACACCCAACACAGCATGAAAAAATGGGGGAAATATTGATAATTCTGTTTTAGAAAAAAAAATTACATTTTAATTACTTTGAAGTAAATTAATTTCAGATTTGCCAGTGCTGGTGCCCCAAGCCAGACAGGGCCAGAGATCTGCAGATCTCCTCAAAGTCCAGGTGAAGCCTGCCGCAGCCGGTTAGGGAATTTCTAGAACGAGGGCTCCCGTTGACAGCACGTCAGCCCGGCTGCCAGGTTTTCAGGAGGATTATTATCTCGTACCCACGCTCAAGTGCTTCAAAGTGCTTTGCAACTAGTGACAAGGGAGAAAGAGCGAAGCGGGGGGAGGCTAAAACGGCGGGGCAATAAAAAAATCTTGTCTAGAAAGTGCGAAGCAGCTAAGAGCGGGACGCAGACATGAGTGGAGAAGCTTTAGCGGGATTAGAAAGCAGCAGTGCTAATTCAAAACGGTGGCGGAATGCTGCTGTTTACAGCTTTTGCTTTCAGTGGCGCTAACTCACCGTCTTTGGCAGAATTTATGGATGTTAGGCGATTATGTGAGCCACCTTCAAAAAGAAGGGGAAAAAAAAAAAACAATGTTTGCTGCGATAAAAGCGGCATGGAGAACGTTCCTGCGGTGGCTCGTCTGCGCTGCCGAGATAGACTTCTTCAGCCGCACCTGCCATCGACGGGGAACGGGAGAAGCGGGACGGATACGCCACACCTCTCAGAGGTCTGTCATGAAGATACCCCCCTTCCGAACCCATCCCAACCCCCCTGCTGGGGTAACAGCAGACATGCCAACTGCCTGCATTATCCCACTCCCGTGGTCTGACTGTGTCACACGGCAAGTAAAGCCTGAGTGCAAACACTGAGTGCGCCTTTTATTGCCAGCTTCTGATCCCTTTGGCAAACGGCGCTTCCTTGTAATGAGGTAAATATAAATACTGGGGCATCTGACACACTGGGTTGATCCTATTTGCTATTAGACAGAAGATAGCTCGTCTGTAACCTCAATGCGTGCAAGATAGCGAGTGTGTATGCGTGTGTATAGGTGGGAGGGGGGCTCCCAGTGTAGAATGTTTATTTATGATGATCGCACAGTAATTAGCACTGGGTCGCCATTAATCCTCACAGCCTGTGTCTGCCCCGAGCCAGCGACGGAGATTGACACAATGCGGACCACCCCCTCATGCCCTAACGGAATACTTGTGGCATAAATTTTGTTAACCGCATCCATACCGCCCGTCTGAGAGCAAATGTTAGATTGTAAATCACGGCTGTGCACCATTCATCCTGAATTTGAATAGAATTTGAATTGAGGTAGCAAACAAGCAGTAGGTCTGTAATTCGAATTTGAATGCAAGGAAGTAGAATTACTGTAAAACGCAAAGAAAATCATGTAACTAATTTATCAAAGAAAAAAAAAAACAATGTATGGCAATATAGACAGGAAGACATAAACAGAACAGCAGACAAAAAAATAGACAGACAGGGCTTTTAAACGTTTTCCAAATTCAAGTACTTTTCAAGATGCATTTTTGAGCTTTTTCAGCACTTTACAACTGTGGTAAATTACGTTAACATATATACTTCTTTACGTTAAATCAGATGTTATTGTGCTATTAAAAAACACAATAACATTTGTGATAGCATGGTGACAAATTAAAGTAAGACATGTTTCATGGTTCAAAATGTATCGCCTGTCTGAACTCTATATGATGTTGCATAATATAAATAACCATAATATAAATATACAATTAAAAAATAATTTAAAAAATTGTCACAGTATAGGGCTGCAGTATTATGAGAAAATCGTTATTGTTGATTCTCACAGAGAAATCGATAGACAGCCAGACAGATCCTCAGATAGACAGCCAAAGAGATGGAAGAACGACAGTGAAAATGAGAGACAGACAGAATGATATGTAGACAAAGAACAACAGACAGAGAGAACGAATGACAGACAGACAGACCGACTTACAGATATACAGAATGACAGGTAGACAGACGGAAAGAACAAAAAACAGACAAAACTAATGACAGGCAGACCAACCGACAGCTAGAAAGAATGAATGAAAGAGACAGAACAGCAGATAGACAGACAGAATGACAGATAGACGGTGAGAATGACAAACAGACAGAAAAAAACAACAGACGATTGACAGACAGACAGACCAACTGACAGATAGAACAAATGAAACAGACAAAACACCAAGAATAATACAGAATAAAGTAGTTCAGAAAGACAGAATAATAAGTAGACAGACAGTAAGAACAACAGACAGACAAAACAAATGACAGACAGATGGACAGAATGAATGAAAGAGACAGAACAGCAGATAGATAGGCAGACAGACAAAATGACAGCTAGACAGACAGAAATAACAATAGACGAATGACAGACAGACAGACCAACTGACAGATAGAACAAATGAAAGAGACAGAACACCAGATAGACAGACAGAAGGACAGACAGACAGTGAGAATGGCGGACAGACAGATGGATAGATAGGCAGTGAGAATGACAGACAGAATAGTAAGTAGACAGACGGTAAGAACAACAGACGGACAAAACAAATGACAGACAGACCAGCAGACAGATAGACAGAATGAATGAAAAAAACAGAACAGCAGATAGATAAGACAGACAGACAAAATGACAGATAGATAGACAGACAGAAAGAACAACAGACGAATGACAAACAGACAGACCAACCGAAGATAGACAGAACATATGAATGAGACAGAACCTCAGACAGACAGATACAGTGAGAATGACAGACAGAACTATAGGTAGACAGATGGAAAGAACAACAGACAGACAAAATGAATGACAGACCAACCAACTGACAGATATACACAATGAATGAAAGACAAAACAGCAGACAGACAGAAGGACAGATAGACAGTGAGAATGACTGACAGACAGACACACAATGGCAGGTAGACAGACAGAAAGAACAACAGACAGACAGAACGAATGACAAACAGACCAACCGACAGATAGACAGAATGAATGAGAGAGATCAGCAGACAGAACGACAGACAGAGAGTGAGAATGACAGAAAGTGAGAATGACAGACACAGAGAAAGAACAACAGACAGACAGAACGAATGACAGACAGACAGACCAACCGATGGATAGACAGAATGAATGAGACAGAAAAGCAGAGAGAACAACAGACAGACAGACCAACTGACAGACAGAATGAATGATACACAGAACAGCAGACAGACAGAGAGAATGACAGACACACAGACAGACACTGAGATTGACAGACAGAAGCATAGGTGGACAGAGAACAGAAAAACAGAAGACAGAGAGAATGACAGACAAAACAATAGACAGACAGAACGATAGAATGACAGACAGAGAGACAGAACCATAGAAAGAACAATAGACAGACATAATTATCGACAGAGAACAAAAGACTGACAGAACAGACAGACCGACAGAATGACAGAATGGTAGTCAGAGAAACAGACATACTAACAGACATAACAATAGATAGACAGATAACAACGGATGTACGGTCCCCCTTGTTTTGCGATGTGGAAGAACGCTTTTTTCTGTGAATGTGCAAGATTTCCAATTCATTAGACACTACAGGTAAATAACAAGAGGAATAACAAATGGCAGTAAATAGTAAAACTATTTGCTGTACAAACCAGTCTGCTCATAATTACAGCAATGCATTAAAATAATATGATAAGAAATACCAGTTTGCAATATCAAGCAGCATAACAATGAGTGTTATACAGCTAAAAATGAAAGGAAGTGGATTAGACAAGAAGTCTTGAAACATGAAGTTACAATGGACATACACGCTCTCATTGGAAAAAGACAGAACTATCTATATCGTACAATAGATAGCATGACAGAACAAAAGACAAAGTAATAGACAGACGGATAGAACAATAGAACGACAGATATTGGCTAGAACGACAGATGGATACATTCACTTCCCAGAATCCATTACCTGAGAATGTGATCTAACCGCTAGGCCACAGCTCCGTATTAATTCAAAATGAACAGTTTTCCCATCATACCTTCCCATACAAAGACTCAGTTAACGTCCAGTGAAATATTAGTAACGTAGATTTAATATAAACGGACAAATGGAAAACGGTTCTTGGAAGTGTATTATAAATCTGTCTCTGGCTCAAAATGAAACGTGAATTAAGTCTGAAAGACAGTGGGGTGTAAATCTGCTGCGTGCGAACAACGTTAACTGTACACCGTGGAACAAATCCCCTCTTTTGAGAGACACAAGCGTTAAATTATCAGCCCGGCAAAGCCACCATGGATGCTGTCCCAGTGTTAATATTTCCCTTTGCAATCCTTTGTTTTCGCATCATAATGAAGCATGTACCCAAAACATTCATCTCCATCTCCTTCCCCCGAATCACTGGGCCCAAAGTGAATAAACAAAAAGGCAATTCTTCAAACCAGTGAGTGAGCAACCCTCTTAGTACAGCTTATACGAACAAAGCAAGAGGAGCTGAACAAAGTGAGGGAGTCAAATAGAGAGGAATTATCTCTCTAAAGCTGTCAAGGTGGCTGGGTTATTCTCTTGTTCTGAATACAGCGTTTGATAGAGAGAATACAAATATTGCATCTAATGCCACTTTCTTTAGTCACAGAATATAAAAACAACACCTCGCATTAATATTAATAGAGGAGCGGCCTTGCGATGTGTTTCGTTCCAAACACTGTATACAGCCAAATTCGTCTGATGTTACTACGTAACTAGATTATAACGTTTCTTTGACTGAGGTGCTTCAGATATTACGGTGCATTATGGGAAATAAGGTGACTCAACCACAGTAGTCAACCAAATTCATTTGGCGTTACTACGCAACTAGTATGAAATGTTTCCTTGACAGACATTCTTTAAATATTGCAATGCATTCTGGGAAATATGGTGACTCAACACAATATTGCCACAATACAATGTTTCTTCATCAGTGAGTCATCCCAGAATACAAAGCAGTATTTAAAGAATCTCCTAAAAAAGAACGTTTGTCTAGTAACGTCCAATTAATTTGGTTGACTTTCCCAAAATGCACAGCATATTTCAAAATTATGGTGACTCAACCACTGTAGTCAATCAAATTTATTTAATGTTGTTATACATTAGAGATTCGTCAAATATTGCTTTGCATTCTGGAAAATAATAAGACTTAACCAAGGTTGACAACCAAATTCAGTAAATATTACTAAGCAACTAAGTTATAATGTTTCTTTTGAAGTAAATAGAAAAATAGAAGTGTGTGAATTGTAAAAAATATTTAAGAGCATATGTGTGAATAAAACAAGTCCCTGCAGGTCTACAAAAAAGTGCAAACTTATGCCAACTGCTTTTGACCAGCTGTTGATGAATTATAACAGTATCAGCTTTATGGTGTTTATATTTATATCTTGTAGATGGTTGTAAAAGTGTAACTTCTTACAGTAAATAGCAAAACACAGTAGCCCTTCATAGTAGCAGACATTTCTACTACACAATAGTAGACATTTCAAAGTAAGAGTCTGGTGTATTTTAGGCTTGTTTAAAATTGACAGACCTTCTTTATGAATGAAGGTTTTTTTTAGTTTTGGGATTTTTGTTTTGTTTTCCTGGTTAATATTGGTATTTTGTTTTTAAAAAAGAAGTTATGGATGGACATTGACTGAGTAATCCAATATTTTGCGAAGGGGGGTCAAAATGGCAATTTTCACTTGAGATTCAGAGCCAAATTACATGGGAGTATAAACGACTTCAGAAAGATGGCAGCATCATAATGTTATTTTTACACAGAGATTGGTAGGTCTGTTAGTAAAATCTGTTGACTTTAGCAATCTTTGTTGCACTATGTGCCAAGAGTGACCATTTAAAAAAATGGGGAAACAGCACTTTTGATGTTGTTTTCTCCAAAGTTTGCATGCCTGTAACTCAAGAAGTATTAAAGATATCTTAATGTCTTTCAGATATTGAGCCTTCACAAACTTTCCTTTTGACAACTTGATTTGTAAGGCCCTATATGGTTCGGTTCCAGAGATTTTCGATATGGCTCCAGGAGTAAATTGTTCAAATGAACATTTTCAGTGGTCAAAAACCAAACGCAGGTCACTCTGCAAAAATATGATACTTCTTTTGTTTTAAAGAAGACTGTCTGAAGAACAAATAATGTTGAGATAGATCTGTAGAGATGTATTGGTCAAAACATTTGCACTGAACATATTCAGTGGTTGAAAATCAAATGTTACTCACTTTGTATACAACTGATACTTAATATTTAAAGGGGTCATCGGATGCTAAGTTCACTTTTACATGTTGTTTGAACATTAATGTGTGTTGGCAGTGTATGTACAAATCTACCCTATAATGAT
>JAHKKF010386628.1:0-10887 GCA_019740295.1 Labeo calbasu | reverse complement strand
TATATATAAATACACACACATGCATGTATATGTTAAAAAAAATGTTGTTGATATTATAAAAAGAGTGCTGTGCAACGATTAATCGCATCCAAAATAAATGTTTTTGTTATATCATATTGATATAACTAATATGATACATAAATATACTTAATATTTAAACATAACATATTTTTCTTAAATATATCCATGCATGTGTGTGTATATGTTATGTAAACAAAAACTTTTATTTTGGGTGCGATTAATTGCGATTAATCGTTTGCCGGAACTAGTTAAAATCATATACAAATAATTATTTGAAGGGATTTGTGTTGCTTTTGCTTTAAGATTAATTCTAAAACTTAGCTAACAATGTGCTGATCACTAAGATTAGGCTAATGCTTACCTCAGCCCTTACTAGCTCCTTTTCCCACCTTCATTTGAAAATCGACTGACCTTTATTTTGTATACAGTACATTGGGTCTCTGACTTTAAAATATTTCCTTATTTTTGGATATTTTGACCAGTATTTGATGTTTTTTGGTATTTTTAATGCATTTAATTAAATTGAAAGTCATCAAATGAGACGTAGTTTTATTTTTAGCATGTAGCATTTGTAGCATTAATCATACTTAGCTTTAAGATTAATTTTAAAACTTAGTTAACAATGTGCTGATCACTAAGATTAGGCTAACGTTTACCTTAGCACGTAGTAGCTTCTTTCCCACTTTCAGTCAAAACTTGGGACTCTTCTAATCTTTTGTTTGTATACATTGTCCCTCACTTTTAAAATAATTCCTTTTTTTTTTATATGACCTGGATTTAATGTTTTTGGTGCTTTTAATGCATTTAATTGAAATGAAAGTCATCAAATGAGATGTAGTTTTATTTTTAGCATTTAGCATTTGTAGCATTGGTCATATTTAGCTTTAAGATTAATTCTAAAACTTAGTTGACAATGTGCTGATCACTAAGATTAGACTAACGTTTACCTCAGCACTTAGTAGCTTCCTCTTTCAGTCAAAACTTGGGACTCTTCTAATCTTTTGTTTGTATACAATGTGTCTCTCACTTTTAAAACAATTCCTTGTTTTTGGATATTATGACCTAGATTTAATGTTTTTGGTCCTTTTAATGCATTTAATTGAAATGAAAGTCATCAACTGAGATGCAGTTTTGTTTTTAGCATTTGTAACATTAGTCATACTTAGCTTTAAGATTAATTCTAAAACTTAGTTGACAATGTGCTGATCACTAAGATTAGGCTACTGTTTAACTCAGCACTTAGTAGCTCCTTTCCCACTTTCAGTCGAAACTTGGGACTCTGCTAATCTTTTGTTTGTATACAATGTGTCTCTCACTTTTAGAATAATTCCTTATTTTTGGATATTATGACCTAGATTTAATGTTTTTGGTCCTTTTAATGCATTTAATTAAAATGAAAGTCATCAAATGAGATGCAGTTTCATTTTTAGCATTTAGCATTTGTAGTATACTTAGCCTGTAGCCTTAAGATCAATTCTAAAACTTAGTTAACAATGTGCTAATCACTAAGATTAGGCTAACACTTACCTAAGCCTTTAGTAGCTCCTTTTCCCACCTTCAGTTGAAACTTTGGACTTTCGTTTGTATACTCTAAGGTCTGTATACTTTAAGGTATTTCCTTATTTTTGGAGATTATGACTAATATTTAATGTTTTTTGGTCATTTTAATGTATTTAATTTAATTGAAAGTCATCAAATGAGACACAGGTTGTTTTTTTAGCATTTAGCATCTGTAGCTTTTGTCTCATACATAGCATGTAGCTTTAAGATTATTTCTGAAACTTAGTTAACAATGTGCTGATCACTAAGAGTAGGTTAACATTTACCTCAGCGCTTAGTAGCTCCTTTTCCCGCCTTCATTCGAAACTCAGGACCTTTTGTTTGTATACAATTGCATCTCTGACCTTTGAAATAACTCCTTATTTATGTATATTGACCTAGATTTAATGTTTTTTGGTCCTTTTAATGCATTTAATTAAACTGAAAGTTATCAAAAGGGAGACCCAGTTTAATTTTTAGCATTTAGCATTTATAGCATTTGCCTCATTCATTTCTTAAACTTAGCTAACAATGTACTGATCACTAAGATTAGGCTAACGCTTACCTCAGCCCTTAGTAGCTCCTTTTCCCACCTTCAGTCAAAACGTGGGACTCTGCTGACTTTTGTTTTGCGTTTGCAGACTCAGTGACTCCTTCAGACAGTTACTAATTTTTTGCTAGTTCGACAGATAAGGGAGATTTCAGTTCCTCGTCTACACACCCTGAGAGCCCAGCTCAAGCTAGAAATGTTTTTCCAAGGATTTGAACGTTATGAAACCTTTGCGAAAATATGCGCACAGATAATGTTGTTTAGGTAGAACGATCTCGAAATACGCTCCCGAGAGTTCACATGTTTGTTTGAGTGGAAGCAAATCGCAAACCTGCATTGGGCCTGATTCAATCTAATCAAAAAACAGGTTTGTTTTAACTCGGACCAGCAGATTCTTGGAAGTCCGTGCTGAGTTTGGCACAAACACTTCAACGCAAAGGTTGCTTGAAACACGGCCCAATGCGAAACAGGCCACCATTATCTTTTATTCTTGAATGACGTGGAAGGAGTAACACTGAGGATTGTGCATCATATTGCTCTGGTGTCACTAACTGATTTAGGTCCATTGTGGGCAGGCATCAAGACAGAGGGCGGACTAACCCAGGCTCAGTCTCCAGGCCAGAGCGGCTTCCTCAGCTACAGTTCCAGCTTCTCCACGCCTCAGACGGGACAAGCCCCCTACAGTTACCAGATGCAAGGTCAGGATCACCCTCTACTCTTTTCTTCTTCTGCTCTTCCCGGTGGAGTGACAAAATAGAGCCGTGATTCCTCTCAGGCCTCCTTCAAAAGAGGACACAATTAATGGCAGACATGGAGCAATTCATAACATCCCCAAGCAGATGGTTGTATTAGCTTGTAGTTAGACACAGTCTTTTTTGCATTAGGCCTAAAGAGAACCAACACAGATGGAAAAAATCCCCTTTTCCTCTTTAAGACCAGTCTTTTTCTCTTGCGCTCGGCCATGTACGTTCTTAAGTATGTTTGTTTTAGAAGGAACACCCGTGACTCTCGTCTTTGAGGTCAGTTCATGGAAGTCACACTTGCGTACTGGGAATCAAATGTGCATCAGGCAAACTCTCTGCCACCCAGTGTTGTCTTTTCGTTTTTTTCAGAGACACTGTCCCAAATCCAAAACTAACAGTCTTTTTCTGCCGCCTCTTTTTCTCCCAATCTTTCCCCCTCTAGTGTTTTCCTTCGAGCCTCCAACAGTTAGCGCCGGTTTGAGCTCTCTAATCTCCAAATAATGTGTGACAGTAGAAACATCTCCACGTTTTTGAACGCTCTCCAGAGCATCTCACAATAAATAATGTGACATATGTGGTCTGTTGAAGCTTCTTTTCCATGCCTCATAAGTAGAAACTTTCTGCTTCTGCTGATGCTGCTTCAACACCAGGGTTGTAAGTGTTACCCTGTCCCAACCGCAGAAGTTTAAAGGCCTGTTCGCACCGTTCAACTCCAATGAAACTAAATGTCATGAAAGAATAGAACCCAAAGTATGCGTCCAATCTGTTCAATGGTGGCCGAAACCAAATTTTAATAATTGTAGTTGATTTTTACACCTAAAGGAGCTTGTTTAGCCTCCAGATGATCACTTGCAAATCACTTTGGGATATTTTGGAGAAATCCATTTTTCAATTTTAAATTTTGCTATAGATTTGGCAAGAACAGTCTTTTAAGATCTACTTCACCCAAAAATAACAGCATACAGGTTTGGAATTACATGACGGCAAAACGATACTGCATTGAGTTTGTTGTAAGTCAGCAACTGAGGTGCCTTCAGTCTTGCTTTCAAAGCCTACGCAGCCATAAACACATTAGCCACTAACTGCAAGAGCAGATGACAGATGACCATTAACCAGGCCAGTCTGTCTCTATTGGCTTCCTCTCTGTGCCTCATCGATTAGGTAGGTCTGGACTCAGAGGAAGAGACTCAACACAGTAGCCAAATGTAGACCCCCCATCTATATGATACCAACTGCTGTCCCATAACCTTAGTAGAGCGATCCTGCACCCAGCTGTCAGAGGGAATACAATTAAATTAATGTTTTTACCCTGCTCTTTCATGTCTAATGGAACGGCCCGGGCTTTCTTTGATCGTGATCCAGAAATGTAACACAGAAGGACCTTCCTGGCTTGAAATGTCGTCACAGATTGTTGGGTTATCGTAAATTGGACAAAATAGCGAGAGAATATGGGAATGTTAACTGATATGGTTTCAGATCAAAATTCACAGTTTCTTCTTGATGTCTTCTTGATTTCACTCAGTACATCTGAGTGTAAATTGGGAATTAATTTTCCACTTTCACACCTGTTTGAGCTTTGCTTCCTTTTCTATAACCGTAATGGCTCGAGTAGAGCAAGAGAGCGGCTTCTCTCAGTGATTCTGACTCAAAGTAGATGATAATTATGGCAACAATTTGGCCTCCCTCCATTCTGCACACCGTGTGAGAGGAGCAGCAGACTGCTTTTTAAAGAAGCCCATCTGGACTTGATCGCTTGCTCCCTAGAGAGGCCTACAAAACTTCTGCTACAAATATTGTGCACTGATGATAGACATAGCCCATGGCAAGAGGACTGATCAAGCACAGCAAAAGGACTCCCAATTGGAGAGGCCATAAGGAGAGCCAGTGTCTCGTCTTGAGTGAACTAACTGGAGCAAGACAGAGCGGAGAGGGGGAGGAACGGGGGAGTTTTTGCCCCTGGGAAAAACCAGGCCTCTCCTCAGCATGGAGTCATTCTTTTGGGACCGGAGGGGGTCTTGCTTGGCTTTTATGTGGCTCCGGACTCTCTCCGGAGTCAACTGCTTTCCTACGAGTCCTGGCTTTTATGACTTTTTGAACTGTGGATTTAGCTAATTTGTTGTGCATTGGGAGATTCATGCGTCTCGCTTTACGTGACGGCTCAAGTCTGGGGAGGAGGTCGACAGCTTTTAGAGCACCTCTTGATGTTTAAAAACAAGAGATAAAAAAAACAAGAAAACTTGCTTGTTGAGCCAGACAGTAGTCCACATGTAAAGCTGTTGTATGTTTGTTACAGTCTGAGGGGCCTCATTTTCCTCAACACCAGAAGATGAAAGACTTTGCTTCTGTTTTTTTGCTCAACAAATGTCCAGTTACGCTTTCATTTAAACACGCTGAGTTAATTTTGTGCCTGTTTCGTGTTAAGAGTGCTGCATATATGAGATAACTGATGTTAGTTAGCATATGAAAACTTATGGGAAAATGTGCTAAAGCTGATTATTCTGAATAGTTTGCGTTCAATACATGTTAAGATCAATCTACAGCATTTGTGGCATAAGGTTGATTACCACAAAATGTAGTTTTGACCGTCCTTCATTTAAAAAAAAAAATCAAGGTTATGTTGAGGCACTTACAATGGAAATGAACGGGGTTTACTTATTTATTTATTGAGGATTTAAAAGTAGAATATGAAGCTTTTAAGCAAAGCTTTACAGGTAAAAAAGCAGCAGGCGTTATAGCTGTTCATTCGTTTATTGCCTGGTTATGTTATTTAGCATACGGAAACTTCTGGGAAAATATTCTTAAACTGATTTAAAGGAATATTCTACATTCAATACATGTTAAGCTCAGCCTACAGCTTTTGTGGCATAATGTTGATTACCACAAAAAGTAGTTTTGATTTGTCCCTCTTGTTTAAAAAAGCAAAAATCAAGGTTACATTGAGGCACTTACAATTGAAATCAATGGTGTGAATTTTTGAGAATTTAAAAGTAGAAAAAGTTTATAAAAGTTTTTTCTGGTAACACTTTACAATAAGGTTCCGTTATGTTCCGCGATACATTTATAACAGTATTTATTAATCTTTGTTAATGTTAATGAAAATATAGTTATGCATTGTTAGTTCATGTTCATTCAAAGTGCATTAACTTATGTTACCAAGCATCAAATTTTAATTTTAATAAAGCATTAGTAAATGTTAAAATTAACATTAACTAAGCTTAATGAATTCTGTAGAAGTACTGTTCATTCTTGGTTCATGTTAACTAAAGTAGCTAACTAATCTTAACTAATGAATCTAATTATGAAATTGTTACCATTTTTGGTTAAAACTTTTATTATTTCAGTTGTTCAGTTGTTTTCATCATTTGTACGGCAGTGTTTTTATAGTTCACTAAAACTGAAACTTACACTGTTAAAACTTAAGAATTAGAAAAGACAATATTGAAATATTTTCTTAGATAAAAATGAAAATACTTACTACAACTAAAACTGATATATAAATAATATATATATAAAAATTAAAGCTAAATAAAAAAATATAAAAAATATTATTTGTGACCCTGGACCACAAAACCAGTCATGAGGGTTAATTTTATTGACATTTATGCTGAATATAGCTAAATAAATATGCTTTCCATTGATATGTGGTTTGTTAGGATATGACAGTATTAATAAAGTCTGGAATCTGCAAAAAAAAAACAAAAAAAACAAAATATTAAGAAAATCGCCTTTAAAGTAGTCCAAATTAAGTTCTTAGCAATTCACATTACTAATCAAAAGTTATGTTTTTATATATAATTACGGTGGGAAATTTACAAACTATCTTGATGGAACATGATCTTTACTTAATATCCTAATGATTTTTGGCATAAAAGAAAAATTTTGACCCATACAATGTATTTTTGGCTATTGCTACGAATATACCCATGCTACTTAAGACTGGTATTGTAGTCCAGGGTCACATACAACAAATACAAATAAAAATATAATAAATGACAAAAACACATTACAAAAATACTAGAACTAAAATGAAAACTGATAATATAAAATCTGAACCTACTGTTTATTACAGTATACATATTGACCCCATTTACTTCCATTTTATGTGTCTCACTATAAAGAACGTCGAAATACATTCTATCGATTCATCTCAACTTGGACTAAACCCAGTTTTTCAGCACGCTTGAGAATTCCAATGTGATTTGAGCACCGTGACTCCAAGAAGCACCTCAAAACGGGACATCCCTCCAGGCTGTCCCGGCCCCTATAACTCATGTCATGTATGTTATTAAGTCATTAGATGCTATCTCTCCATAGAGAGATTTAATTACCCAGAAGGTGCTTCTTTGAGCAGCTTGAAAAGAAGACAGATATGCATATTCATTGAGGCAGGATGTCAGGTAAAACTCCCCCCCAACACCCCCCTCATTCACAACAGTGGCACTGTGTCCGTCATTGTAAAGGTAGCGATGGATGAAATAATAGACCCAACCCCCTTTCCTCTTTCTTTCCGACCATCGGCCAAGATCCAATCACTGATATGGAGAAAGAAAAGATAAAGCCACTGTTATATCCCACCCACCAACACACACACACTCCCTCATGCCCCTATAGTACCTGCAAGGCTTTGTCTTCAATGCCTTTGAGGTGGTTAGGTCTTGCTCGACTCGACCCCTATCTCCAATTTAAAAATGTCATTTATTTTGAAGGTTATATTATGCTTATCGTCCTCAGAATTACATTAGTTTCAAACAAAGCCGCATTTGATTTGATCTTTCAGTGTTTCGCATTGCGAAAGCTCACGGTTATGTCTCTTTCTCTCATAGGAGGCAGTTTTACAACAACTTCAGGGCTGTACGCTGGAAGCAATTCCCTCACAAACTCGACTGGATTCAATAGTACACAACAGGTAGCTATAATCGAATTTCTATCCCTCACTATCTAGTCTGTTGAAATCACATTTCCTGCATTTGCGCCCAGTATTTTTTCCTTTCCTCCCGTAAGCTCTTACAGAACATGTGTACGCTCGCATATTACTCACATGATATGAATCACTCTAAATGTCTCGACCACTGTACGCAAGGATTACCTCTTGCTCTTTTCGCGTATGAATTATGCCACGAGTGGAGGAAAAAAGAGTGAAGACAGATCGCTGTCCAGATGTAGCGCACAGGAGACATATGTTCACATTTACGTTTTGGAATCTGCGCTGTAAAGTAGCAGCGTTGCGTGCGGCTATCTCACATTACCGCCTTGATGTCTTTTTGCAGGACTACCCCTCCTACCCAGCGTTTGGCCAGAGTCAGTATGCGCAGTATTACAACAGTAGCCCCTACACTTCTCCGTACATGACCAGTAACAACACCAGCCCCACCACACCCTCCACCACTGCCACCTACACCCTACAGGAACCTCCATCAGGGATCACCAGCCAGGCCCTCTCAGAGCAACCGGCGGGTAAGAAAGCTCGGTTTCAAGGGGAAAAGAAACTATGGAGGTCCTGTACAAGACGCTGCAAAGATGAGACGTGATTGGTGTATTTTGCAATACTAAACCCTGGTGGTGCACTCAAAATCACAATGTGCCCAATGAATTTTCCATATTGATTTTTTTACACATATTTTGAATTCTTCAATGCAGTGTGTTGTGTTTTAAGATTGAAGGAAATGTCCATATACTTAATGAAAAAGAAAAAAAAGAAAAAAGAGCATTTTTGAGATTCAATACAATATATTGGTATTGTATTTGTTATCGGACTAATTAGAGAATTCTTGTTAGAAATATCATTGTGCCTAATTTCCAGTATTATTCACATTTAGATTATTTTGCTGTCATCTAACACTTGCACAAAGTTGATTTTTAAAAATAAGAAAAATGTTAAATAAATTATATAAATAGATTAAAAAAAATTATATTTATTACTGTGTAATTTTTAAATTATTAATTTATAAAAAATCATCTGAAAAGCAATTTAATTTTTTTAAATATATTTCTATAATATAAATTAATCGTTTACATAATAGATTTATAATAATTTGTGCTTTTAATACATATAAATTTAAACATTTTTTTTTTAAATCTATATCATTTCTACGATTTTCAGACTAATTTGAGTGTGCTAACTTGAGTATCTAGAGTTATCAGACTAATTTTTATTATTATTATATCATTTTTTAGAAATATCAGTTGATTGTGCATAATTTCCAATATTCTTTACATTCTTTAAGTTAATCTTTAAAAAAAAAATATTTTAAAACTCTCATAAATTATATAAGTAGTTTAAAATATTTATATTTTATAAAATGATTATAAAGTATATAAATGTAATTTTAAATAAATAATTTATTAAAAATCTAATTTAGCAAAAATTTGCAAATTAATAGCAGTTTTCAAAATAATTATATATTATGTATTATTATTATTATTATTTACATTATATATTGATAATAATTTGTTTTTAATAAATATAAATGTATACAATTATGTAAATAATTTAAAAGATTTTTATTAGCATTTAAAGCATGTTGAGTGTGTAATGTTGTATATGCATTAAAGTGATGCTTAAATTCACTTTTAGCATGTAAAGTCATTTTTATTTTTTTAACTAAAAAAATCATTTGGAGTGTTAACATCTAAAATTAATATTAATCTAATATTAATAGATTATTAGTAGTAGTTTTTGAATTACTCATTGCAGTGTGTTATGTTTTAGGATTAAATGAAATGTTCATAAACTTAATGGGAAAGAAAATTACCAGTACATTTTTTTTGTTTTAATATTTATATTTTATAAATATTTTATATTTAAAAAAAATACGTGTAATTTTTAAATAATTAAAAATGACATCTTTAGCCGTTTTCAAAATAATTATACATTATATATATTTATATAATGTATATGTATTAAATATAAATATAAATGTATAATATTATCTATATAGCATTTTCAAAGACAAACTTGAGTGTGTAATGTTGTATATGCATTATAATTTCACTTCTAACATGTAAGGTAATTTTTAATAATAATAATTTGTATTTAATAAGTATAAAATTATCTATAAAATTTATAAAAAATTATTAGCATTTTCAAAGAATAACTGTAGTGTGTAATGTTGTAACATGTATATTGAGGTTTTTTTTTCAAAATAGTTAAAATTAGCATATAATGTTATTAATAGTTAATAATTATTTCATATATCTGTTCTATTCTTAATATCTGCCAATTATCAAATTTTGGCCATAGCTTGAAAATAATTATCAGCTTATCTGCATTGGCCAGAATTGATGCTGCTTACTTTTATAAACAAGACGTTGATATCATCACATTTGGCATATCATACAGTATTGCCAGTCTATTTTTGCCCCCCAGTGACCCAAATGTTTCTTACATTTGCTTTGTCGTGTAATTAGGGCAGGATGGTATAGTGCATAACACCCTCACTGCCATTACTAAAGCTTAAATGGTATCTAGGGTATAAGGAGATCAGATAAACAGCGTGATATTAGAGCATGTGGGCAGCAGCTACAGCACTGAACACTAGATGAGGTAAACGGATCCAGCCACAATGTGAAGGTGAAAGCCTTTTTTATTTTCCTCTTTTGATATACTTTTTGCCTTTCTTTTTTTCCTGCAGGAGAGTACAGTACAATCCACAGTCCATCAACTCCCATTAAAGATTCAGATTCAGATCGATTGCGTCGGGCTTCGGATGGAAAGTCACGTGGCCGGGGAAGGAGGAACAATAACCCATCCCCACCTCCCGACTCTGACCTTGAGGTATTGGACCGCTGCCGCTCTGTCAATGTATCTGCAGCAATAGATTAATTACTGTTAAGATACTTTTAAGTGTCCGTTCTGCTCGCTGCTTTACTGTAAAAACAATACATGTTTAAGGGAAGACTCTGAGTGTGGTTCCATGCTCAGTTTTACATGTTACAACATGTAAATACCCTAAACAGAGTTTTTTTGGTGAAAGCTTTGCTTTGCATGTTTTGCACGCTTGGCATGCAAAAGCCTAAATTGGCGTTCTGTCAGTT
>JAHKKF010386627.1:0-10078 GCA_019740295.1 Labeo calbasu | reverse complement strand
TTGGTTTTTCAGCATTTTTGTGTATTTGAACCCTTTCCAACAATGACTGTATGAATTTGAGATCCATCTTTTCACACTGAGGACAACTGAGGGACTCAACTATTACAGAAGGTTCAAACACTCAGTGATGCTCCAGAAGGAAAACAATGCATTAAGAGCTGGGGGGTGAAAACTTTTGAACAAAATGGAGATGTGTACATTTTTCTTATTTTGCCTAAATATCATATTTTTTCATTTAGTACTGCCCTTCAGAGGCTACAGAACATAGTTACATGTTTCCCAGAAGACGAAATAAGTTAAATTGAGCCTAATCTTCAAATTTAAAAAGTTTTCACCCCTCGGCTCTTAATGCATTGTGTTTCCTTTTGAAGCATTAGTAAGCATTTGAACCTTCTGTAATAGTTGCATATGTGTCCCTCAGTTGTCCTCAGTGTGAAAAGATGGATCTCAAATTCATAGTCATTGTTGGAAAGAGCTCAATACACAAAAAATTCCAAGTGTCAACCCTAACCGACAAAAACATTCTGTTTATTATAAGTGCTTGCTGCAGTTTTTGTTCCTTGTGTACGAGTAATAAAAAGTTTGTAGTTATGGTCCTAGGTGTAAATATTCCTTTACACCACCTAAGGCCTGTTTACACCACAATTTGATCTTCCAGTGATCTCACCATGAGCTTCCAGCATACTCATGATGTGGTCATAATGTAAGGTCAAATTGAGCTAAAAGTGTAACGTCACTGTGTGCTCAAACTATGGTCACAATATGAGGTCACTGGACACTCATACTATGAGCTCTCCATGTGAGACCACTGTGATATCACGTGTTGAACTCTCATTCTATTAGTTAAGCATGAGTTCACTGTGATCTAAAATTTCTTTAATATTAGTTAATTATATCACAAACATCATTTAGAGGTTCATCAAATAATGACTTCAAAATGTCAGGCATTCACCACAGCCACCTCCACCTGCCACATCACCAGTAGCACCGCCCACTCGTTCTTCCCCTGAATTCTAATCACCTTCACCTGATCCTCGTTAGCCACGCCCTATTTAAGGACACTAACTCCAGTTCCCTCTTGTCGGGTCTACCGTTCACTACCCTGACGACAGCTCTTGACTTCATGCTTCTCCCCTCGTCGAACTTACCTATGCTCACTGGTTGCCACGTGGCTTTCCCAGCTGGACTATCATCTACACTTCAATACAAGGACAGTCAGCTAAAATTTACAAATTACCATCTTGACTTGATTTCTGTGATTTCCAACTCTGTTAATAAAACGCTGGTTTGGTTTGCTACTCACCTCTCGTCTCCTCCGTGTGTGTGTGTGTGACACAAAATGACTTCCTTGTGTATTTTGTATTCTTTTCAGCCTGGTGTTGGCATTTGACACAAATATTTGTATTTGACGGATACATTCAGATTCTGGTGCTGTTTTGGTGACTCCTTTTCGCTTCCTAAAGGAATAGTTCACCCAGAAACGAAAACTACCCCATAATTTACTAGAGATTACGGTTTATGAAGTTTTAAATGTGTTTTTTTTTCCTACATAAATGTGTCGATTCACTTCAGAAGGCCTTTATTAACCCCCAGAGCCATGTGGTGTAATTTTTATGATGGATAGATGTACTTTATTGGACTATAAAAATCTCAACACCCATTCACTGCCATTATAACACTTGGAAGCGCCAGGACATTTTTAATATAACTCTAATTGTATTAGTCAGAAAGAAGGAAGTCATGGGGTTATTTTCATTTTTGGGGAGTCCAGAGCAGCTGTTATTCAGTATCCACATTTTTCCAGTGTTGAGAAACTGAAAGTAGAATGTCCCCCTGTGACCGATATTTGAACTGCCTCCTCTCAACCTGTTCATCATTTTGAATTCGTAATGAGCCTATTACTCATACTGTGAGTATCACAGTATGAGAATGGTTTGATGTCACGATGATCATCGCATGATCTTACTTGTTGTCTGGGTGGACAATACACTAATTAAAATGATAACTATTAATGCCATGCCAATTACATGAGAATAGCAGAGCAGTCAATCAGAATCCAACGAATTAAATATTCACCACAATTAAGTAGCAGTCAACATAACTGCAACATAATCTCATAAACTTTCTTGTGTTGGCGTGTACGCTAATATAGTTATCATTCTTGCTATAAATACAATCTACTCATCCCACGCACTATATGCAGTATAACAGTGTTCACTTCCTTTATGCTAATATTCACCATATTCTTCAACGCGGAAGTAAACTTATGGGCGAGACTTCCGGTTCATTAGCCCGCTATAGGGAAATAAAATGAAGAATTACAACGTACATTAAAACTGTTTGCATACAAGTGTGTTCATAATTAAGATAATACATTAAAATAATATGGGAAGACACACCAATTTGCAATATCAAGCAGCAAAACGAGCTGTTTGGTCCAGCTAAAAATAGCTGGACCTGGATAAGACTGAAAGCCGGACCCATTACAAATGGCCGCGCCCACTTTAACGGGGAAAATAATATGGAAGCTAAAGTTGAACGTTCTCTTAAACACCCGATATGGCAACTGGCATTTGAGTTCTGTGATTCCTCCATGTATATTGCATATGTTTAATTCATGATTGCTGTCATATTTTCACAATGCATCATCACTCGACCATACTGAATGTAAACAATGCCACTGTACCTAACAAAACTCACATGTTTTGCTGATTATTGCTCCTGAAAATGGACAATTATTGTCATGTTTTTGGTCAGGTAGGTGAAATATTAGGCTTTCGTCTTAATTAATACTGCTCTTACATATCTTAATCACCTATTAACTTTAGTTTGTCAAAATATTGTTCCCTTTCTTGCTAACTGAGTCAGTCACTATATGATTTAGCAGCTTCCACACTTTTTTTCCCATGGTTTAGACAGCATAAATTAGCAGAACAATGTATTCAGTAGTACATTAACAGTGCAATCAATGCTGTTGTTTACATCCGAGTATCGCCAATATGGCCAGGTAAATGACCAAATCGTGACATTAGTGCAAACCCTCTATACCTATCTAATATGTTATTATACCATAACCTTCGTGTTTAACGGAAAAAAAGAAAGCCATACTATGTTTGATGGGGTTTAAATGGGCAGATTTTTAATTTTGTGTGAGCTATCAGCATCAAGTGGCAAAGAAACCACAGCAACATACCATCAGACGGCTAGCATCGCATGTTCATTATTGAGGACTCCAAATCCCAGGAGACATTGCGATTGATTTCCAGCTCCACCGTTGCCATAGATACACTCGCTACCCAAGTGACAAGCAGCACAACGCAGCCAAGTTTGCGAAGGTGGCCAGACTGTCAACGTTTCTGTAGCAGGCATTATTAGAGGTATTTAGTTTTTTAATATATTTACTGATTTACATGTTAGATAACAGATACTTCAAACAGTCTTTTAAACGAAAGAATAAAAGAAATGCACAGGAGACCGGCGGGTTAATTGTCTCACTCCATACAGGTTAATTGGAACAACGGTTGGTTTATTTTTGAACGTTAACTTCTGTGCAAAACCCGACGTCCTGATTACGAAAAGTTACTCGTTATTAGCTAGGAGAAAATACAATTTACTTAACACACGTTTTGTGACAGTAAAAAAGCCCTTAATCTTTCAACAGTAAGTTATAGACAAAAAACAAAACAATTCTTGAAAAAGCACAAACGCAAAAGGTAACATATTAACATTTAAAACATTGTTTTGGCCAAAAGTAGCTGTAATTTTACATTACTGTACAAAATACTGCCCTGAGAATATAGTTTTGACAACTAGCCCCAGTCTCCTCTATGAATCACAGGGCCAAGTGTCCTAATGTTTTATTTAGTGAATGTTCATAAAGGTGTGTCCTCTCTTTTTAGCTGGTCTGTGGTGAATGATGGAGGGATGTATGGTCCGTCTCCATAGTGTCCACTTCAGGGGTGTTTTGAGTGCTCAGCCCATCATAGTCAACTTCCACCGACTCTTCCAGACCAGAGATGCTCCTGCAATTCTGCCTATGGTTGATATACCTTTCTTTCTTATTTTAGTTTCAGATTCTTAGCAAATAACTAGATTAATATCACACTAGAAGTATAAAATAAACTTTATTTCCCATGCAGGTAGTCATTTATAACTAGATATAACTGGGTGGGTAGTTAAAAACCCAAGGGTAGTTGATTAATCTTCAGGGCCTATAAACACACAGTGGGTTGAGATGGGAAGAATTGTTCTAAGGATTACAAGCATCTCACCAGACAATACAAATATCACAAGGCATTTGGTGTGTTTTCTCTTGCTCTCATATCTTTATGTTGGCGGGGTATTGAGTGCTATTTTAGATTTGGAAAGGCCAAATATATCTTGTGGAGGTTTGGTTCACATCCAAAAAACATTAAAAGATACCACATTTGCATTGCAAAATATACAGCAGCATATTATAGCAGACAGACTTTTATTATGAACCATGAAGCCTTTTTCCGAAGCCTAGTAAACTGCCTGCTTCTCAAAGGTTGAGATTTTAGCTAACAAAAATTAAAAAAATCTTGAAAAAAAATATGCTGAAACAATTTTCACTCAGAAATTGCTAGTAATAATTACAAAGAAACGTCAAGTAACACATTGACTTAAACATAAAATCTTGAAGTAGATTTCTTACCGTAAATATATCAAAACTTAATTTTTGATTAGTAATGTGCATTGCTAAGAATTTAATTTAGACAACTTTAAAGCTAATTTTTATCAATATTTTGATTGTTTTGCACCCTCAGATTCCAGATTTTCAAATAGTTATATCTCGGCCAAATACTGTCCTATCCTAACAAACCATACATCAATGGAAAGTTTATTTATTCAGCTTTCAGATGATACATACATCGCAATTTCAAAAAATTGACCCTTATGACTGGTTTTGTGGTCCAGGCTCACATTTTATTACTATTAGTGCTGGGCAATGATTAATCATGATTAAAATAAAAGTTTTTGTTTATATAGTGTGTGTGTACTGTGTATATTTATGTATATATAAATATCCACACATGTATGTATATATTTAAGAAAAATATGTTATGGTTATATGTTAAATATATTTATACATAATATAAATCATATGAATATAAATATATACATGTAAGTACCTGTAAATATTTTCAAAAAATATATTGTATGTGTGTGTGTTTATACATAAATAATAAATATACACAGTACATACATATATTATATAAACAAAAACTTTTGTTTTGGATGCGATTAATTGCGATAATTATTTGTATTTTCATTAGGCTGTATGATCATCATTTTCACCTAATCTGCCACTGGATTTATTTTTCACAGAGATTGTTGCAATGCATTCTGGGATTGCCATCTCCTCCAAGGATATATACAATAGAATTAGGCCTGAAAAGCATCATAGTAGGCAACATAATTAAGTTGCGTACCGTTTGGAAAAGTCTTTGCGTCAGAAATGTGCCTTAAAATGCTTCCTCTGTAGGCAGCTGACTTTTGGAACAGTATAAGTATGCCAAATTGCCTCATACACGCCTATACACTTACACCCGCCCACACGCTAATTCATTTCAATCCCACTTAGCCTCTTTTATTATCTTGCTTGCTTTCCCTTCATTGATGTTTATTGATTATTGAGTGCTGCATTCCACTTCCTTTCCGCGTATTAACTCCCTCCGTGTTTTTGAAATATTATCTGAGCTTTTATTGCTTTTACTCCACAAAATATGAAATTATAGAGCTAGCATGATCGGGAATATAGGTCACGTTTCAGCCTCCCATCGTGTTGTCCAGGAACTCCCAGTCCTAATTGAATGGATTTTTTCCCAGCCAGAGCTTTGCAAACATTGGTGTGGGGGTGTGGGCGTCACGATGCAGACAGTCATCCTCCTGCACTGGTTTGCACCAGATCTATGAGTGTTCTTGAGTCCGCTGCTCTTTTCTACATAACCTGAGGCAGATGTTCAGATTTTTTGTGCTTTGATGACATGTGTGAGCATGTATGAATGTGTAGTTTGTCTTGATCTTGCAGATAAAGAATGAGGATGTTCTGCGGGCTGTTGTGGCTCTATTGGACACGTCCTTGCCTGATATCGGCCCAAGAGATATGCACGAAACAGTGCACTACCCTGGGATATATACTGTTATTTTGTCACGAGACCATGCTGGTATGTACTTTAATTCACCTTGACTGGGCAATAGAGCATAAATTATGCAAGCGATAGAAATGTCCTACATGATTCTGTGTATAGAATGAGCGTTGGCCTAAGGCTATTCATGCTGATTTCTCTTTGCAGATGTTTTAGAGGACTACAGAGGGAGAGCATCCCAAAAGAGGACAAGTTTCACTCCGGTACCCTGTAAAACGACAGTCAAAGCAAATTGCACGCGCAATATGCTGGCTGAGCTGTACAGTGACTCAGAAGACAGTCCAGAGGAAACCTCAGAGGAGATAATAGCAGTGGAGACAAGTGGCAGGTTAAGTTTTTTCAAAGTAAAATAATTCTAATAGGCCACGTACACACTGCAGATAAATTCGGTTGTCAGTTCACCTTTTCCTCCTTAATCGCATTCTGTACACACATAATTCACTAAAATATGGGAGTGACAACCGCATTCGACAACCACATTAACTCCCGAAAAATACTGGCAGTGACATCCGGATTTACAGAAATTTTGCGCAGTGTGTACAGAACTGAACTGAAAAACTAGTTGTTGATGACGTATTTAAACACGCATCAGAAATGTGTCTTTGTCTGACGCAAGAAAATAACAGTGAAAGAAGTCTTAATCTTAGCACATTTTGACACGAGGCTAGTTACACTCATGAGCCCTGTGGTAAAGTGTCAGTGAGTGTTGCAAGATCTTTATAGAAAAAAAGGACCAGCACAAAAAACACTAAAACACCCAAATGCTTTATGTTTTATAACACCAATAATCGTATATATTTCATGTCCGCAACAGATCACTTTACTAACTCCATAAAGTGCCTAGCTTTATGAGCTAAGACCAAACGACATGCCTAAGAGCGCTTGTAAATATGAGGACATGGCAACACTGCAAGACAACGCTCTCTAAAGCAGCCTCCTGAGCATAAACAAATCACAGCACGTCTGTCAGGCGGTAGTTTAGCTAAAAGAGTCTTTAGCCAAAAAATGGCAGATACCAAATAATACAGCAATAATTAATTACAGGACTCATTGTCACTCCTAAACTTGCAGTGTGTACAAGGTCATTTTTGCCATTGCTCTGCAAATTTGTAAAATGTGAATTTCACATGAGAGCGAAAGATTTCCCAGCGCAGATTTCACAACAACTGGTAGAAATTTGTCAATTGTTAGAGATTTTGGACCATCGTCTCTATTGCGGTTTGTGGTGTCCAGGGTCCAGGTAAGGGGCGGAGTCTAGGGGCGGCGGCTTCCTTCAGCAGCTACGTCCTCCTTGGCACTCGTCCGGACCGTGGGTCCGGCAGCTCGGTCCCCTCAACGCTCCCTTCTTAGACCCACGCGGACACCAGCGTGCATGCACGGGGAAGAGACCGGTCTCCCATTTTAAGAGCGGCGATGATGAGGCTTCATTTGTGTCAGGTGCACCTCATCACACGCCACAAGACCTTGTGAAGGGCGGCGATTACCGGACGGGGTGACGATGATAAGCAGGGGGGGAGGCAGCTGACTCGTCACAGGTTATATGCTTATGTGACGTTGCTGTGCTATAAAAATAGCACAAATAATTTACATGCGTTTTATGCATTGGGGTTTAAAAACAAGTAATTTTAAGCTGTTGAAATGCTATCAGCAGCAAAAAAGAACTAATTTCGCTATATGCGTGCTCTGTCTAAGAGGCACGTGCGTTAAGACGGTGCTCATAGAGCGTGGAAGTTATTTTTGCCACTTTATAGGCTTTGAACGGTTAAATGCACACACTTGTATGTGTAAAAATCTCCGTCTTTGCAAGTTTCCTCATAAACACAGTAATTTAGGTCTTAAGCGCAAGCAAACAGCCAAGAAAGAAAACACGCGTAACAGTAAATTAGATCCGGGTGGCTCTTAAAGTGACAGCAGTCTAATATTCCTGCTGTCTGTCATTCATGGTAATCAAACAAAACAACAAAATTAACTTACACTTAAACTTAAATTAACTTAACTTTAATTTACACAGTGAAGCATGTTTTATACATTTGATAATTTTATATAATGTATGTATCACTTCTTATTAATGTATTTGTTCTATAGTTTTTGTTCTATTGCTTGTAATTAGTTTATTTTTCTTATTTAATCGCTGACTGTTTACTAGTCTTTGGTAAGCTGTCTTTTTTTTTGTTTTTTAATTTAGGCTAGTTTTAGTTTTTTGTGATATTGACACTGGTGACATAGATTATGAAATTTCTATGGTATCAACATTTTTAATTTCATAAAGATCTTATTTAAGATCTGAAATAAATGTACTCATATTGTGATATAAGATTTTGGTCACGTCGATACACGCCTAGTTTGTAAATATGTTTTTGTGAGCATTGCTTCATAATTCACTACACTGAAAATAGACACTTTAGACACAATAGACACTTTTTTTTGCTGATTTTGCTAATGTGACTGCGCCTTAACATTGAACTTAAAATTAATAGCTAATCAAAAATGAAAACTTTGTCAGCGTTTACTCAACATCGTATCACAACAAACCCTTTTTGGACTTCTGTGAAACACAGGCAGGATGTCTGAGCTGCTCTTTCCAATACATTCTTTAAAAAGAATGACGTAAACAAAAAACAGAAAAAAACACGTATATGAACGTATAAAGTATAAAAATGACTATGTTCAAAGTCTTCTGAAGTCATATGATACCTTTGTGTGAGAAACTGACTGAAAATTAAGTCATTCATTGAGTCATGATTGAGAATTAATGAGAGTGAATATGACATGACTCGGCACAAATCGTTTGTTGATTCTGTTAAAGATAATGGGATTACGAGGGCTTTTTCCTAGATCCTCTCTAGCAAACAGTTTGCCAAGTGTTCCTTATCTGCTTTATCTCTCTTCCTATAGGCAGAGATCTGGAAAGAAGTGAATTTTTATATATTTATTCATTACATGTGGGAAGGACATTTAACAGAGATCATCATGACCTTATTATGGCCAATTACAATGACAAATGTCATGTATGTTTCTATGCCAACACAACTGTGTTATACAGGTTTAGTGACAATTGTATCCTATTATGGTCACTTACTGGAATGATGTTAGTGCATGATGTGACAGAATGTTGTTGCAAATGATTCAAATTTGGTTTTGTATTATATTTTTACTTGGATTCACAAAAGGAATACAGTTTTTATTTGGAGTATACTGAATGTATAGAAGTGAATATCCAAATAATTATGGTAACTTTTGAATTCATAAATGTCGTAATTACACAATTTTGTCAGAGCCTTACCCATTTCCTCTGTCTGTTATAGTTTTAGTCTTCTAGTTGATGTTCTGTTCATAAAAAAATTCAAGAACATTTTTTAAAATAAAGTTTGTACAAACCTGTTCTTTGTTCTCCATAGTTGGTCTTGGGAGCGATTCTGTGAAGGCCTGCAGGAATTTGTGGACGAAGCAAAGGATAGGAAAGAAAGAAGAGCGGTACAACGAGAAGACGGAAAGATCCCGCCATCCGCCGTAGGAGTTGAATCTCTGATCGTGGCTGCTGCTTGCTACGAACTCAAGATACTGTAAGCAAAGTACAAGCACTGTGTCTGATTCAATCAAACAGCTGTGAAAGAGCCATATAATACTATTTTGTGTAATAAAACACTAATGCTTTAAAGCAAGATACTTTTCTTCTGTTAGCATCTCATAACATCAACTGGCAATGCAGTAAATCTTTGTCAATTGCATTTTATACTCATTTTTTGCAATAAAGAGGAAATTACACAGACAATATATGGCTATTGCACAGAATGTAAAGTATGTAACTACAGTATGTTAAACCCTAAACTTCTTCTTTGTTGCATTCTACATGGGTATTGTGTTTCACACACACATGCAAACTATTGATATGCAAAATTATATTCATA
>JAHKKF010386614.1:0-14616 GCA_019740295.1 Labeo calbasu | reverse complement strand
ACTATATATATATATATATATATATATATATATATTTTTTTTAAATAAATTATATACACACACGCATATTTTATATATATTTATTTTATGCATTGTAATTTATTAATTACCACATTTAATTCATGTTGTTAATAGCAATTTTAATTACTAAATAATATTATAAAAATATGAATTATGCATTATTTTATTTAAATTATCATTATTACAATTACATCATTGCTAAAAAAGGTTTTGTTATATAATTTGTTATATACTTCTTTGTTACATTATTGATATTTAAATATAAAATATTTATTAAATATTTATTATACATAAATAATGATGTAATTATACATTATGTATACACGGCAAAAAATCTGTTAAAACATGGCACAATGCACTGTATTAATATAAAGGAATTTTCCATATTTATTTTTTTTACAAGTGTTTTACATGTCGAATTATGCACTTAGAAATCTTAGAAATAATGTCTCAATGCAAAAGAAAAATTAGTGGTATAGTTGATTTTTTAAAAAAAATGATTTTAGGGTGATGTGTTACGCAGACATGTTGGGACAATACTGAGACAAACTTGATTTTAATGCCAGATGCTCCTTGAGGGACGCGTCGGTTCCTTGGTGCTCACTCGATTACCCATAAGTCATTCTGCGGTTGCTACAGCGACATAGCACTTACCCTCAGCACCCAAGGGGGAGGGGTGGTCAGCTGTCAGTCATCTACGGCTGTCGATCACTCAGACTGCAGCCAACTAGGTGGAAGGATGGCGTGCAACAGCCTGACAGGGCAGAAAAATTCAGTAGTGTTTTTCTGCACAAAATTACATTAGAAGGAAAGTGAGACACAGAAATGAGAGGAAGTGATTAAACTAATGAGAAATAAAGGCCACAAATCTCATAAAGAAGCAAAACAGATGCAGGAAAAAGAGATAGGCAGGTACAGGGAGAGAGAGAGAGAGCAAAAGAAAGAAAGACTGTTGTAGGGATGCTGGGAATGAAGCTGACAACATACTACAACTGACCCTCAGGGCTCTTCACTTCTGTTCTCACTTCACCACACACACACACACACACTGGGTGACATACGAGAAATAAAAGCTTGCAATTCCCATGCAAAACGTGCTGCCACAATGCTAGAGTGTTAAAAAGAAATTAATACTTTTATTCAGCAAGAATGCATTAAATTGACGCTAAAGACTGGAGTAATGATGCTGAAAAATTCAGCTTTGCATCACAGGAATAAACTACATTTTAAAATATATTCTAATAAAAAAGAGCTCTTTTAAATTGTAATAATATTTTGGTCAAATAAATACAGCCTTGGTGAACACTGGGAGAAAAATCCCCAAATTTTTCAATGTAAGTCTGATCACTTTAAAGAGCAAAAGCACACCTCTCCTCAACCATACAATTTAAGGTATTTTAATATTGCTGACACTCACAAAATAAGTGTTGATTGTCTGAAGAGAAACACAGCGTGCTATTGGTAGTGATAGTGGTAAAGAACACCATGACACAAGTGTGGCTCTCACTGCTGCCAAAAGATACCTCTGATGCTACATGAGCTTCACTTCAGCAGTCAGCAAGACAAACAGGGACAAAAATGCAGGTAGAAAGAGACAAAGAAGAGAGAAAGAGACATGGGGACTGAAATCTGTCTGTCTGTGTGTACCTGAGCATAATTATGTTGTGATGGAAATGACATTTATTTATTTATGTAACATTTTTTGTGTTGATAAAGATAATTTCATACTAGCATTTTATGTATTTTAAATTAAAATATATTTTTTAATTATTTACTTAATTTGGACACTAACCTTCCATAAAAATTTAATAAAAAGGGGAAAATGGTTATGGAAATAATTTTCTCAAATGTTGTTTAAAAATTACATTCATGTATTTATAATATCTAAATTATGAACACATTATTTATTTGTATTTAGAAAAGTATTTATTTGTATGCATTTATAATATTTTCACAAATACTAAAATGTTTGAGTTGATTATTGTAATAATTATTTCACACTATTTCTGTTATATTCATGACTATAGTCTTTTATTTTATAATAGAAAGATTTTTATAATAGATTTTCATACACTGAAAAGAATGGTGTTGGATATTTTTAATTATCACTCAGAAATTACTAGTAAAATTCACAAGTAATTACAAAGAAAGTAAGATATCAAATTAAATTTTTAAGTAGAAAGACTCAAATAGTATTTTCTTGTAAAACATATTCCAATAATTTCTGTTTTATTTACATTTTTTAAAAAATCATCAATGTATTCGAAGATCAGGTTCTGAAAAAAAAAAAATCAAAACTATACCTTAAAACACATTTAAAAAGTAATAAAAATATTCCTTAATAATAAGGGATATTTATAACCAGACATAAGGGTCAATTTTTTGAAATTAGGATTTTTACACATCATCTGAAAGTTTGATGTATGGTTAAGATAGGACAATATTTGGCCAAAACACAACTATTTGAAAATCTAGAATCTGAGGGTGCAAAAAAAAAATTAATAGAGAGAAAATCGCCTTTAAAGTTGTCTAAATTAAGTTCCTAGCAATGCATATTACTAATCAAAAATTAAGTTTTAATATATTTACAGTAGGAAATTACAAAATATCTTCATGTAACATGATATTTATTTAACATCCTAATGATTTTTGGCATAAAAATCAATAATTTTGACCCATACAATGTATTTTTGGCTATTGCTACAAATATACCTGTGCTACTTATGACTAATTTTGTGGTCCAGGGTCAAATATTGTTTTTTATATGGCTTTATGAAATCTGTTAGTTTGAATAAATATCACCCCTAGGATGTTTTGTGGGTTTTTCTTTTTTTTTGTTAATTTTTGTGTTCTTCACTGTACAGTACAGGTTCACGTCATGTGACAATGACAGAAGAAACTGTGAATGCTGATTGGCTGAAATACCCAATAAGGCATTTAATTATTAAAGTTGCCTCGGGGAGAAACCATTATATCTGTTAGACAGGTAAGTGGACACCGGCCGTAAATCTATCCCGGTCTCAGAGCGAGCCCAAGGCCTGCCTGAACCTTTCACCGGTCACATCAGAAAAACACATGGACTGTACTACAGCTTCATCATGGGTTTTCTGACAGCGTTTTATAGGATTCATAAAAGCAACAGTCCCAAAGGTGAGCGAACATTGATTCCTGCTGTAATAGATCAAATTTCTATAGTATTTTCTGCTTTTTCAGTTTATGGGTTGTTGAACTTAAAATATGTGAAATATAGAAGACATCTATTTAAGAATTCACCACAAAGAAATACACTTATAAACAGTAATTTGTACATATAAAATGATTTTCTGTTCTATTTGTCTTTCCAGAATGCAGATATGTTGTATATATAGAAATAACGTATATATCTATGTAGCAATCCAGTATTTTCCATCTTTTTATTATACAGTGAATACTGAAAATTGCTAAATTTGAGCTCAAGAATGTCATTGAATGTTCGGTTGTTTGCATGAGTGCAAAGAATATTCCAGACATGAGAGGTAATGTGAGAGATGGTATGAGTTTCTGAGTAGAGCAGGTGGTGAGCAGGTGTTGTCTTTTCTAAAGATGGCTGATAGATTGTTTGAAGTGTTGCATGAAAAGAAACATTACAGGATTATTCTTCGAACGAGGTTGATCGGCAATAAATTAAATTAAAGTATTCACGAACATGCCCATATAAATGATTTTTGACTGCAGTGGAGCATGGAAAATGTGTATTATATCACTGTCACATTCTTGCCGTTTGTGTTTGCTAGTCTCCAGAAATAGTAGACTCACCTCCCATAAGAACTTGTGAAACGCTGAAAAAAATATTTAAAGTGGGTTTCTTCAGAAAATTCAGATTACAAATTTCCACTTTGAAAATGATTACTCAAGGGAAGTCCTAACTCTCTGAGCTCTAATTGCATGTTCTTAAAGGCCTTCAGTTCTACTGACTTGCTGTTTTTTTTTTCACACAGTATGACTGTTTTAAATTTCCTCACTTCCTCGCTTAATTTTCTCAGTATGTGTGTTAAGAGCAAACTGCAAAGCAAAGAAAAACCCTGGATGTAAAAGACGGCCCATAATCAGTGAAAATAATTATTATTAGCAAATACATTTTGCTCTATCGTGTTTCAGTACTGCCAAACACCTGTTTAGTAGCTTGTTCATTCTTACTGATTGTACTGAGTGTTGAGTCCGATTCGCGAACGAATGATTCTTTTGAACCAATTCTTGTTAAAGATTCGGTCGAACCGATTCCTAACGACTGACTTTTTGAGTAAAATCATGTCTTCACAATATTAAGAATAACTAATATATCTTAATATAAATTAATATAAATAATGATAATTATCATAATGATTTTTATTGTTGGAAAAATAAACACACGTCACGTGTCTTTATATCGTTTTTTTTTAAAAAAGAGAGGCTATATGTAAGCTATGTTAAACGACCCAATGCAAGACTGTTTTCATATATTTGCTAATAATTATGCTCAGGTAAACACGACATCCTCTTAATAAAATAAACAGTAATACATGAACTGAGTGAAATGAGAGCAACATCCCAAGAAACATCTAGTCACCTGTGCACATTCACCCCAACTCCTTTATTAGCTATGGAAAATTCATATATAAACCTGTCATTCAGTCATTAATATGTTTTTAATCGACATTTTGGCTAAATTTAAAATTTTCTCCTCACCTGTTTCTCCCTCTCACCAGTTACCAAGAAACAGATTTGTTGACGCACTCGTGTTACTGAAAGCCGATTGGCTTGAATGGTTATCTTCGATCGTGATTGGTTATTAGCTTGTGACAGACACAAATATTAAAATAAAATTATAATAAATATAATATTATATTAGAATGTAATATTAAAATGACCACAACTTTATTATACAACAAAAATTTACCTGTAAAATCCTGCTGGGTAACAATTTTCAGTGATGACTCAACTGAATTGATGAATCGTTTTTTGATAGCCTACCAAGATTGTTGCAACAATAATTATCACCTAAAAACAAACAAACAAAGAAGAAAACATTACAACTAAAATAACCAAAACCTAATTATACAACAAAATTGACCTGTAAACTGCTGCTGGGTAACAATTTTCAGTGATGACTCAACTGAATCGATGAATCGTTTTATAAACCGTTCATTGAAACGAGCCATTAAAATCACAAATCAATAAGTAAAATAATACGATAATAATATTGTTAACAAAACTGGGAATAAACGGTAGGGCTATTAATCTATTAATTTTAACATATTGTGAACAACAGGCCTATTATTAACAGCATTTTTGATACCAATATTGTTGAAACAATAAATATCACCTAAAAACAAAACAAAGAAACAAAACAAAACAACTGACAACAAAAAAGAAAACACCCCAAATTCAAGCGATCTTACGAAATGATCAATTTAAATGAATCGATTCCTTAAATGATTCAAAATGAATCGTTTTATAAACCGTTCATTGAAACAAGACATTCAAATCATAAATCACTCCACATTACTTTTTTAGGAGTAAAATAAAGCGAGAATAATATTGTTAACAAAACTGGGGACACATGGTAAGCCTATTAATCTATACATTTAAACATATTGTGAACAACAGGCCTACTATTAACAGTATTTTGAAACCAATATTGTTAAGACAATAAATATCACCTAAAACAAACAAACAAAGAAAAAAACTAATTACAACAAAAAAGAAAAGTAACATCCCACACTGGGAACTGAATGATGGCTATGAAATGATCCATTTAAACGAACCGATTCTCTAAATGATTCGGAGCCCTCGTCACTAAAGTAAGCGGTTTGTGCGTGCACAGCCAGAGGGGGAGTTCAGCTCATTTCACCGTTCACCGACGCCGCGTGACGCTTAAACACGGGCAGCGCGCGCCGAACGCGAGGAAGCTCTCGCGCTCTCTCACGCGCAAAATAACGAACGCATACTGATGAATTTGAATTTACCGTGTCAGATCGGACCTGAGCGTTTTAATCGATGTCGGAGTTTTATCTCTGGATATAAGCCGAATCATCCTCCTCCTCAGCTGAAAGGAAAGACCTCATCAAAGGTACGATGTTCACGCAGCGGCCTGGCGTCTATCTGGTTAAAATGGATCTTTTTAAACAAATGATGGAGTGCGATCATTTCGCATCCGAGTCGGAGCCGAAAAGATGCTGATGGTGCTGATGCAGAGGATTTTGCGCTCGTTTTGCTCCCGTTAGACCTTTGATGTTGCCACTGCTTGTCATAATCAGGCGTTTTTTAAAGAAATGAACAGTCGGTGACTATAAAGACGCATCACAGCTGTTGCAACTGAGCATCATTGGCATCATCTAAAGAAAGACACAGATTTGGCTGCCATATGTATGGAGAAACGCTTGTAAGAAACGCATGTATATGTCATCCGATATATGAATCTATATGCATCCCGATGTTAGAATCACAATATGTGTCATTGCCTTACAAGAGATGGCTTAAACGTCAACATTTAGTATCTATGCAAATGAAGGCATTAAGAAACTATATTTCATGATCAGTTTGCATCATGCATGACGTTTATAATGATAAATTGGATACATCTGATAAACGAGCCAGTATTGATAAGGATACAGTGCACTTAATGTCCTATATCATTGGTGTGAAGATAAACAGTTAGGCTGTTGTATATCCTATCCAATGACAGCAGAGCATTGGCTTATATCTGTGACACATTTGGATGCGATGTCTTAGGTTTTCACGATCCGATGGAAGACAAATGCTTAAAGGGAAATGTATACAGGCGATATGACCTTTCCATGCATGTCTTCATTTCCTCTGCGGGGCCTAGTGGTTCAAGGACTCTGATGTATATGAGTGACATTTGTGGATCCCGTGAGCATGGATGTGTGCTTTTCGCTTGTATTTCAATTCAGAGCATGTTTTTATTTTGCTGCTGTTTGCTGTTTTTATGTGGGGATGTTGGTCGTGTGATTCTCTGCCACAATGCATCTATTTGCAGGCTGGTTTTCATTGGGTCACGCTACGCACATTGATTTTTCCACAGGCTGTAACTTTTTTTTGTGACATTATCCTAATAATACCTCTGTCAGTTATGCTGTGTTATCCTTTTCCTATTCGCTTCCCCGGTTTGTTGTGAAATCATAGTAACCGGTATAATAATGATATTTTTAGTTTAAGCTGGCACATTGTATGTGCACCTAAATGTGTTATTGCACAGCTTCAGACTTTTCAGTACTGGATGTACCTGGTTTCATGGTTTGATTTTAGATTTGATAGATTAAAACATAATGTCAGTAATTATATATATTGAAATGATGTGTTATATATTATATATTCACATATGTGACAAAACCAGTCATAAGGGTCAAATTCCTGAAATGGAGATTTAAGAATATAAGCGTTCCAATGATGTATGGTTTGTTAGGGTATAGGACAATATTTAGCTGAGATACAACTATTTGAAGATCTGAAATCTGAGGGTGCAAAAAAAAAAATAAATATTGAGAAAACTGCCTTTAAAGTTGTCAAAATTAAGTTCTTAGCAATGCATATTACTAATCAAACAATACGTTTTGATATATTTACATTAATTTGATATATTTACAAAATATCTTAATGGATCTTTACTTAATATCCTAATGAATTTTTGCCATAAAAGAAAAATCGATAATTCTGACCCATACAGTGTGTTTTTGGCTATTGCTATAAATATACCCGTGCTACTTCAGACTGGTTTTGTGGTTCAGGGTCACATATGTAGAATAAAATCATGTAATTCATGTAACCATAACATGAACTAGCTGTGAAAATACTTCTAAAGCAATTATTAATCTTAATGTTAATTTAGTAATACATCATTAAAATCAAAATGGCATGCATTGTTAATATTACTGAATGCTGTGTATTTAAATAATATTATTTTAACACTCTAGCAAATGCATTGCTCATTGTTAATGCATTAAATAATGAAACCTTATTGCAAAATGTTACTGATTGAGTCTTAAAGTCAGTTATTAAAGTCAAATTTTTTGGTCATTTCACATTTTTTTCAAAAAGCAGAAGTCATCATAGTTGGTTAAAGCTGGTGTGGATTATAATTTGTATAAATGAAAACAAATATATTTTTGAGTTCACATTTGCTCCAACAGAAAGGGAAAATAAAAATATGATAGCACATCTATGACTTTCCAAAAGAGGTAAAAAATATCAGAAGCAATTTGCTGTCACCGCCTAGAATCACTTTAACCAGTTTTCTGTCATTTAATGCATAAGCAGTAAAACTCATAATGTTATAAATGTACATTCTTAAATAAAATCTAAACAACTGTGCTAAATTTTATGTTTGTAACTGTGGAAATGCGTCACCGCAGTCCGTCCTTACACGAAGCTATCATATGGCTTCATAATATCTTAAATATAGTGCATGAGGCGTATCGTTATGACGCTTTTGATGTGAAATGGAGTAAATAAAGACATAATTTTCATATTTAGATTAACTGTTCCTTCAAATATAGAGATTCTTTTGGTGCCCACGCCTTTTACACGTTGGACTGCTCGCAAACCTTGGTTGAGACACTGGCCTTTAGACCCAAAGACATACTGTATGCATCTTTTAGTCCTACACCCACATTGTTGCATAATATAATGTAGCGGTGAAGGAAGTCACTGCACAGCCTCCCACTATATTCTCTGCGCTTTCTCTCTAACTCTCCTCTCTGTCTTTCACAGAGGCAAATTATGCCAGCAGTACCAGAGTACCTGTCTCTGGTGACGTGCCAGCCTGTTGGTGAGACCCTCCGCTCCAGCGCCCACCCCTGTGCCCTCTCCCCTGGCAGGCCCATGCTGGTGGACGCCCCGCTCAGGCCCACGCCCGCACCATGAGCGCCAACGGCCCTGCTCCGCCTGCTGCGACTCCTGCCGCGCCCCCCGCAGCCTCCGTACCTGTACCGTCAGTGGTACCGGTCGGCTCGCTGGCCCAGAAGAAGCGGCAGCAGTATGCCAAGAGCAAAAAACAGGGCAGTTCGGCCAACACGCGGCCACAGAGAGCTCTCTTCTGCCTCAACCTCAACAATCCCATCCGCCGGGCCTGTATCAGCCTCGTGGAATGGAAGTATCCTTTAAACATCAGTTTTCAGTCAAGATTGACTAATATTAAAGGGATAGCTCACCCAAAACTGAAAATTACCCCATGATTTACTTATTCTTAAGCCATCCTAAATGTATATGACTTAATAGTTAACCTGCCTGCTGTTCTTCAGAAAAATCCTTCGGTTTCCACAAATTCTTTGGTTTTTCAGCTTTTTGTGTATTTGCACCCTTTCCAGCATTGACTGTATGATTTTGAGATCCGTCTTTTCACACTGAGGACAACAAAAGGACTCATACGCAACTATTACAGAAGGTTCACTCACTGATGCTCCAAAAGGAAAACGATGCATTAAGTGCCAGGGGTTGAAAACTTTTAAACGGATGTGTACTTTTTTCTTATTTTGCCAAAGTATCATGTTTTTTTTATTTAGTACTGCTCTTCAGAAGCTACGGGAGATACTTACATGTTTCCCAGAAGACAAAATAAGTTAAATTTATCCTGATATTCAGTTTCAAAAAGTTTTAACCCCCTGACTCTTAATGCATTGTTTTTCCTTCTGAAGCATCAGTGAGCATTTGAAGTCCCTCAGTTGCCTCAGTGTGAAAATACAGATCTTAAAATCATACAGGCATTGTTGGAAAGGGTTTAAATACACAAAAATGCTGAAAAATCTAAGAATTTGTGGGACCTGAAGGATTTTTATAATGAACAGTTGACTCAAATATTCTGTTTATGTTTCATGGAAAAAATGGCAGCGTAGAGGTTTTTAGTGTATTCTGTTTTAGCAGAGTTGCTTTTGAACATGTGGAAAAACTAGTGGTCTGCTCTTCAGGTCATAGTTTGTTGCTTGTAAATATGCTTTGGAGTTTCTTCAGGCATTATTTTTCAAGAAAACTAGCATATGGTGTGGTTTGCTTGTGGCCTGCGCTGAAAATAGTTGAAGGTGGGATGAAGTAATTGAGCAAATTATCAAGAGAACAGGTAAACAAATGAAAGTAGTCCACCTTTGTGACTAGAGCAGACGTCCCAGCTCGTGATCTCCGGTGGAAGCTTGTCTGGTGGTCTTTATTAGAGCGAAGCTGCGTTCCCTGCAGTGAGGAACACCTTAATCTCAAACGCAAGTCAGCGTGTATAGCTGAGCTTTGAAAAGAACATCTGTTCCCCAGCCCTGTGGGGAAGATAAAGGAGCTATGGCTTCCAAGCTGTAGATTTCAGCTTCATCTCTGTTAGAGAGGATGTATAGCACAGGATGTACAATATAATGTACAGTGAAACAAGAAACAAGCATTGCAGGTGTGAGCATTTGTGCAGGAGCATGCAAAAGCTAATGTTAGCCAAGCACCAGCCTTGTCTTTCCTCAAGGGACTCATGGGAAAGTCAGAGAGAACTTCCCCTGAATGGCGCATAATCCAACATTTTAGTGTCCTAGCTCATGGCCTAATAAGAGTATTTAGCAGCATAAAACTAGAACATTGCACTGTACTGGATTTTCAAAATGCGTTTAAAGTAATATAAGACGCAACCTAGAATGTAGAGTGAAATGTATCCTTGACACACAAAATAATGCATTTTTGTGAAAGCAAGGAGAGATTTAAAATGATTGACTGTCGAATGTTTAATGTGGACTGCAGCATTTTCAGCTCCTCTGACTCACACCGGTTTTATTTACATTTTGTACGTCTCACTAGCAGGAAAGCAGAGCGGCTGAGTCAGTGGTGTTGTGATGGACTTTTTACTGTTAAACCGCATGCAAGTAGCTCTGCTGTTTCCTTCTGACCCTTTTGAGCAATCACAAGATGAAATTTAGCTGGAATTAATAATATATATATATATATATGTACAGATGAACAGGGGCCGGTGTGAGAGTTTCAGGCCAGAAAAATGTTCTAAAAAACTAAATGTGTTTTTCAGACCATCAAAAAAGAAAAATGTCAGAAAGCCAAGTAACAAATCTGAATTTCTGACAGAAAAAAAAAAAACTTAGCCTTGTTTAGTTCTGGAAATGTTTGACTTATAGGTTTGGAGTAATTCCATTTTAATCTAGCCAGTTTGAGGGATGAGTTAAAATTTGATTTGTTTATCACATTTTGAACTCTGATTTTTAATTTTTCTCTTTCCATTGTTTTAAATATGTACAATATGTAAACCTGGACCACAAAACCAATCATAAGGGTAAATTTTTTGAAATTGTGATTAATATATCATCTGAAATCTGAATAATAAGCTTTCCATTAATATATAGTTTGTTAGGATAGGACAATATTTGGCTGAGATACAACTATTTAAAAATCTGGAATGTAAGGGTGAAAAAAATCAAAATATTGAGAAAATCGCCCTTGAAGTTGTCCAAATGAAGTTCTTAGCAATGTATATTATTAATCAAAAGTTTTAATGTATTTATGGAAGGAAATGTACAAAATATCTTCATGGAACATGATCTTTACTTAATATCCCAGTGATTTTTTGCATTAAAGAAAAATGGATAATTTTGACTCATACAGTGTATTTTTGGCTATTGTGACAAATATACCCATGCTACTTATGACTGGTTTTGTGGTCCATGCTCACATATATCCCAGATTTTGTCCTCTTTGATTGATTCTTTGAGACCTTCACAAGAGTGACTGAATGTATATTAATTGCTTCTGACTTTATTTATAATTATCAATTCTCTTTGTTCTATTCCTTAACTGTCATCTCAGGCCATTTGATATCTTTATATTGATAGCGATTTTCGCCAACTGCATGGCCTTAGCTGTATACATCCCCTTTCCTGAGGATGATTCCAACTCAACCAACCACGACCTGGTGAGTAAATAACTTCGACCTTTTGACCTTTTACCATGTTCTAATCTGACCCCTGCCATGACCCCAAACCCTACACTCAAATAAATGTGGTTTGCATCTGAAGATGAGTCTAAGGTCAAAGAGCGTCTCCTGAGGGACGGGTATCTCATTGTTTAATGGAGACGGAGCTCTGCCTTTTTACATTTTAATGGCATGCAGGTGTCTTTTTAGTCAATTTCGTAATGAATTCTTGTGGCTTGAAGACCCCTGAGGTGAAAATCTAATTTTTAACTTTGTTTACTTGTCTGTCTAGTGTATATAATAGGCTTAAAGACAAACCAGGTGGAAATTTATCAGTCAACACCATTGCTGGGCATTTTCCATTTTAAAGGGATACTTTACCCAAAAAAGAAAAAATAAAATAAAATAGTCCATGTGACATCAGTATTTTAATGACGTCTTTACTACCTTTCTGGGCCTCGAAGCTCTCGGATTTCATCAAAAATATCTTAATTTGTGTTCTGAAGGTGAACGAAGGTCTTATGGGTTTGGAACGATGTTCATTTATGGGTGAACTGTCCCTTTAAAATTCAGGGTACTAAAGACGGTCTCAAAAGTGCAGTTTGAAATCACCACTTTTTATTACCGTCACAAACATGTAATCAATCCTGTAAACTCTCGGGACAAGGCTTTTCATATCATTAGCAATGCATTTCTACATATGGATGTTGATTTTTTTTTTTTTTGTGTGTGTTTTCAGAAGGTAGCTCTCTGAGTTAGTGAATAGGAACAGGGTTTGTGTAACATTAGCAACACTTTATTAGCTGTCTGATAATGCAGTCAAGCCAAAGGCTAATGATATCAATTACCGTTACGTGACTGATGCTGTAGAGAGCGACACATAAAATACATTACCATGCTGATACATCGACTCGTGGAGGACCCTGTATAATTTGCTGCTCCTCTGCTTTTTCATAATCAGTTTCTGATTCAAACATATGTACTGGATTTATCTAATATTGCCTCTTGTCATTATGTAGGTTTTACTACTTCAGTTAACTGAGTGAAAGTTTAGCAGGTCTGAGCTGGTGTGATTGAGTGGAGGCGGGGCTAATTAGCATATTCATGAGGCTTGCGTGTACTAAATGAGTTAAGGGTTTAAAGTTAAATTGAAGTCATTTTGAGACATGAAGAAATCATTTTTACCAAAAAAATGTCATTTTAATAATCAAAGATGTGTTCTAAGGGATAAAATTTGTGATTGCAGGAGACTCTAAGAATATGTAGTATTATTATTTTACTGAAGTGATAACAAATGAGGACTTTTTAGACAAGAATTTGCCTGATAAAGGCTAAATATTGTTAGAAAATGAGGCCGGATTTCAGTTGTTTCATAATATTTTTTTTTTCCTTTGAGAAGAGGCGAATGAAAGACACACAAAGCCACGGCATTGTGATTATATGTGTATATTCCTGGAAGGACATAGAGGAAAATCTGTCACATTATAATCTCGATGATCTTTTCTGAGAACAGATGCATGCTCAGCTCAGACATTTTCTTTTCAAACTTGCTTCGCTTCCTTTCGACAAACTGCTTCGCTTGTACAGTTCAATTGATCTGATTTTGAACTCTTCAGATAAATGATTTATATTTAGACGAGCGGAGCATTTGGATCGGGTTCGGAGGGGGCGGATGTTCTTCTCCGTGCTTTGGACCGAGAGGACGATTGTGAGTTGAGATAAGACAGCTGTTCGATCTTGTGGCGGAGTGCGGCTCAGCACGAGGGCTTCGTGATTTGTGAATAGCTCTCATGGCTACTGGCACGGTTTAATTTAGTGATTTTAGCAACTCAGACAGGATAAAGAAACGGCAGGCAAAGATGTTACTTCCTGGGTTTTTTCCTCCAAGCATTTTGCGCCTACATTTGATAAACGGTTTCACATTTTTTGGCTGTTAAATGTAGTTTGTTTTGAGAGTTCTGATTTTCTTTTTCATTTGTAGTCTTACAAATGTGACCATGTGACCAGATTACTGTAAACCTGACATTCAGGGCATTGTTCTTTTAATGCACATGTGCGACAACAATGTACGTCAAAACAAACAACCTTATCGGTTGTTTTCCCCTCGCTTGATTATTTTTTTATGTGTTGACTGTGTTATCTCATCCGTCTGCACTCCCATGTGTGTGTTAAACAGCAGGAGGTAATCGCACAGCAAAATTTCATCAGAATCCCAGCAGGTATGATAACATACATCACAGGTTGTCTCACACGGATGAGCAGAGGTCATGCTGGGGAGCCTATAGATACATTAGAGGGTCAGAGATGTTCCAGCAGCCCATATAAACTGCTGTTATATAGCTAGATGAATCATTTGTGATGTTGCAGTGTAAAGCATGACTATATGTGACCCTGGTAGCACTGGTATATTTGTAGCATTTTCTTTTATCCCAAAATTATTAGAATAATAAGATATTTTGTAAATTTCCTACCGTAAATAGTCACTTCATGAGCATTTTACCATTTCTTTTAAGAAAAACTATCATCATAAAGGTCTTCACGATAACCCATCAAAATAAAAGTTTGGTTTAACTTGAAAAAACTGTGACAGAAAAATATTAATGTAATGATAGTACTCCTACTAATAATAAAATTATTATTAAAATGTTATTTTTAAGGAATATTTACCAGAGAAATTA
>JAHKKF010386571.1:0-12182 GCA_019740295.1 Labeo calbasu | reverse complement strand
ATTGTACAGTATTATTATTTATACATAGACCAACAGAAATAATATTAATTATAAAAATAATAATAATCTGACAAATAATAAACTTAATACAATAATAACAAATATTAATTTTTATGATTTATTAATATTACTATAATAATAACAATTATTTGCAGTATTAGTATAATGTAATTTTATAATCTAATAATAATGTAATTTTAATAATATAGTATAATATGCCATTTTAATAATACAATATAGTATAATATAATTTAAATAATATGGTAATATTATAAAATGCAATTATTATACAAATAGTATAATAGCATTTATTACAGTATTAATATTATTATTTATACATAGACCAACAGCAGCAATAATAATTATATTAATAATAATCTGAAAAATGATTAACTTAATATAATAATAGTAATAATAATAGTAATTATTATTATTATTATTGTATTAAGTTTATAATTTGTTAGATAATTATAAAAAACAATCCGACAAATGATGAACTTAACACAATAATAATAAAGACAATAATAATAATAATTATAGTATTAAGTTCATCACTTGTCATTATTATTGCAATTATTATAAATATTATTATTTATTATATAATTAATAAATAATCTATTAATATTATATATTTACTTATTACTTATAAATAACATTAATATTATTTTTTCAGAATTTATGATTATATTAACACCCAAACACATTCATATTTCTCACACAAAATGTAATTTCTAAAATATTTTGAGATATTTTATATAAAATCCACCAATTCCAGATCCCAGTTGTTCATGTTTGTTTTTACCTTACAGTTGCATGTTTGCCTTCAGCTCATTATTATTCCACATCATGACACGATGTTTTAGTTATGAATCATAATAAAACTGTTAGAGCAAACGTCTCCATTCCTTCCAATGATTGTTGTGAAATGTTTTAATATTCAGGTGGACGTGAGTCAGAACATGCTCCCCCCTGGGTTGAATCGTCTCCAGATGACTATCGCTATGCAAACCAGATTTACACCGACCCCCGAGAGCGAGAAAAAGAACAACACGACATGAACAAAAGGTGAATGTCCTGTTCCACCAGTGACCCGCTCACACACATCACATTAACACTGCAATCCTAAACACTGAAGAGTTCCTTCTGATCTACAGATTACTGGACCCCTCCAACTCCTGGCAGTTTGATGATTTCAAGAAGTGTTACGGTGAGATCCTGCACCGATGGGGCATGAAGGACAAGAGGGCAGAGGTGCTCAAATTTGTCTCCTGCCCTCCAGAGCCACACAAAGGCATAGGTAAGTTAAGGAAACGGGGTTTAAAATCAGGTTACCTTAGAAAATGATTTCATCCAATCACGCAGTTTGTTAAAACAAGCAAAAGGTGTGTTTACGTTAATGCTCTTATAAGAGAGTGTTGAAGTACATGTGTGCATCTTGTATTGTTGTTAAAGCACTTATAATTAATAAAAAAAGTGATATATGAGATGTGAAGTTGTTTAAATTGTTGGTGGAACTACTGTTCTAGACAGTTCTTTAAAAGCTTCTGGTTATTTTTTTTGTGATATAATTCCTCAAAATAATTCATTAAAAACAAACAAACAAACATACAAACAAATAAATCCTACCTAAACTGTAATAATAAAAAATATTATTTATTTATTTATTTAGTGTGTAATAATTCAAATGAACAATTTATTAGATTATTATTGTTATTTATAAACAATAGGAATCATAAGAATAATAAATAATAATAATAATAAGTATTATATTATAATTTAAGAGTAATATAACAGTAATAATAATAATACATTTTTATAATAAATTTCTAATAAAGATGTAAATTAAAAACACAATTTCTAATAGTTAAATTAATTATGATGGTTTGCATGAAAATATGAAGCACAACTGTTTTTTAACATTGATAATAATAATAATAATAATAATTATTATTATTATTATTAGTATTATTAAATGCTAATTATTTACTAACTGTTTATTTATTATTATTTAATTAATTACATTAGTAATAGTATTAATAATTGTAATAACAACAGTAATAATAATGTTATAATAATATAGTTATAATAGTATTAATAATAATTATTTTATTTATAATAGTTCATTTAATTATGTTGGTTTGCACAAAAATATGAAACAACTGTTTTTAACACTGATAATAATAATAATAATAATAACAATAGTAATAATCATATTATTAATAATATTAATAATAATTGGTGTCATTAATACAATTAATAATCACTTAATCAGATTATTATTGTTTTTGTTATTTATAAATAGCAGCAATAATTATTATAATAATGATCAGTTGTTCAATGATCAATAATTATTTACTAATTGCTTATTTATTATATAATTATATAATTGATGGTATTAATAATGCTATTAATATTGTATTAATAATGTTATAATATTATAATTATAATAGTAATAATAATAATAATAAAATTATTTGTTATTATTATGTTGGTTTGCAAAAATATGAACCACAACTATTTTCAACATAATTAGTAATAATAATAATAATAATAATAATAATTGGTGTGTCAATAATACAATTAATAATCAATTTATCAGATTATTGTTTCTGTTATTTAAATAATAGCAATAATACTTATATTATTATATAATTATTATATGTTAGAATGTATTATATATTATTATTAATTAACAATGTTATTAATAATACTATACTATTATAATAGTAACACTAATTGTTGTATTATTTTTTATAGTTACATATATTAATCATTATGATGGTTTGCATAAAAATATTAAGCAGTTTTCAACACTGATAAAAATAAGAAATGTCTTGAGCAGCAAATCATAACACATATAAAATATAAAGTCTTGTTATACTGTCGTTTATTCTGGTGCAGACTTCCTATCTTTGTTTTTTACAAACTAAAGAATGAGCTAGAACTATTTTCTGTGATAATCGATAAGCATTCCTTTAAGGAGCAAATAATCTGTCTCACATTTCTAGGATGTCAGTCAATGTTTAACCCTTAAGCAAATGTTTAAAACTCACATTTATGAGCCTGCATCGTGTCTTTGCTCTCATGTGTAGAGTTTGGCGTTTACTGCTGCCACTGTCGCAGTCAGGCCCGCGGCACCCAGTGCGCCGTCTGCAAGCGCTTCACCTTCCAGTGCGCCATCTGTCACGTGGCTGTACGAGGCTCTTCAAACTTCTGCCTAAGCTGCGGCCACGGAGGACACACCAGTCACATGATGGACTGGTTTCGCTCTCAAGAGGTCTGTCCCACCGGATGCGGGTGCCACTGTCTGCTGCAAAGCACTTTCTGAACATTACAAACAATAAAAACATCAAGATACACCTCAAAACTCTTAGTACTGTAGCAGCTCCTCTGGATGTACCAGCGTCACTCGGGATGAGCTACCGACTGCTCAAGTCGTTGGAGCTGCAAATATCAACCTTGTAATAGGTCAAACCAGCCTAGTTAGTAAGAAATTGTTATTCAGTGCTGTTTTTTGCACTTTTATACCTGTTTGAGTAGAGCTTGTATTTGCTCTATAAGGTGCCAAGGAAATCAATCTGTGAAAGGGAAAAGGAAAAACTTGCTGATTTTTATGGTTGTGAAACATTATTTTTGTTCAAATGTATGTTTTGATCACTCTTTTCAGTTGAAAAGAAGATTTAAAAAGAAAATTGTTGTATGTTTCGAAGGATTAACAATGTACAGTAGGCTATGTGTGCCATACAAATATTAATAAATCTGACAATACAGTGATTATTGCTTCATACGCCATTTGATTTGTTGTAGGAATGTTGCCGGAACTCTCTTTTATGAAATATGCTCATAAAAGTGTATTAACTGTCATCACTACCTCATAAATAAACAGCATATTACATTTTCTTATGATGTTTTTTATTACATGAATTCACATCTCTGCATAAATCAGTAGTCTAATGACAAAAGACGAAAGTATTTATCCAAAAGGAGTCTTCAAGCTTGACTTTCGAAGATAAAGGATTAGTTCACTTTCAGAACAAAAATGTACAGATAGTGTACTCACCTCCTTGTGAGATGTTCATGTCTTTCTTTCTTCAGTCGTAAACAAATAGTTTTTTGAGGAAAAAATTTCAGGATTTTTCTCCATGTGATGGACTTCAATGCAGTTTCAAATGGCTCTAAACGAACACAACCGAGGAATAAGGGTCTTATCTAGCAAAACAATCGGTTATTTTCTAAAACAAATGACAATTTATATACTTTCTAACCTCAAACGCTCGTCTTGTCTAGCTCTGTGTGAACTGTTTTTTTCCGCTCATGACAGTTAGGGTACGTCTAAAAACTCCCATCTTATTTTCTCAACTTCAAAATCGTCCTACATCGATGCAGATGTACCAACCCAGATGTACACAGTCAACAAGCAAAGAAGATCAAACACATTTTACAAAAAAAAAAAAGTTAAAATAGAGATGTAGGATGATTTTGAAGTTGGAGGAAAAAATGAGACGGGAGTTTTTAGACATACCCTAACTGTAATGACAGGAAAAAAAATGTTTACACAGAGACAAGACAAGCGTTTAAGGTTAAAAGTATAAAAAGTGTAATTTTTTTTTTTAGAAAATAACCGACTTTTATTATCTGTTTTGCTAGATAATACCGTTATTCCTCGGTTGTGATCGTTTACAGCCCTTTTAAACTGCATTTAAACTGCATTTTGGAAGTTCCAATTTGGGAGCACCATCGAAGTCCGTTACATCTTGAAAAATCCTGAAATGTTTTCCTCAAAAAAACATAATTTCTTTACGACTGAAGAAACAAAGACATGAAGATCTTAGATGAAAAGGGGGTGAGTACATTATCTGTAAATTTCTGTTCTGAAAGTGAACTAATCCTTTAAGGACCTGCATTTGCCATCTTGAAGTGCACTTACGAATGTTTCTTGCTAATGCAAGAACTGTCTTTACACATGCACATCATTATGAAGCTTCTGCTGTCTTGTGTTTCTTATTCATGCTTGTTCTTATTCATGTCAGCTTGTTTAGTGTGTGTGAAGCAGGTTAATATGGACTCTGTCATTGATTTACAGTTAGTGAGACAGTTGACCTGCCTGTGACCCTTTTCATGCAATGTCACACTGCAAAAGCAATATTTAACATCACGATGGACAAAGCATTAAGATAATGCTGTAGTGTGTATCAGATGGGAATAGATTATATACATTTTACCATTATTTATATAAACTTTGTTCAATATTTTCACAGTACGAGATGTATATTAGAGTTTCAGACTTTCTTTCACTTTGAATGTTTGTTTTGAAATGAATAAACCCGGAACATTTGCAAATATGTTTGGTAAATAAAAGCAAAGCTGGAATATTGACATTTCAATGCAGAGGGAGGGAAAGACAAATATTAAGGCAATATAAATACAAAACAATAAAGAGTACATCACAAGCTACAATAAAAAAACATTTATGCAGTGCATAAATTGCATATTAGCTTGCCAAGATTGGCTATAAATAATTTAGTTTTATATGCATAGACAATAAAAGAAGCCAGATACAGAGGAGTTTCTGTTGAAATTACTGATAATAACAGAAAACTGCATGTGCTGTGGGAAATTTTCAGGAAATTATGCTGAGAAGAGACATTCAAACTTTTATTTTCTCCCATAAACCAGAGGAAGTGTTCTGAAAAGCTATCAGAATCACTCATATTTTAACAGTTATTGATTTCTGGTTCATGCAGGTCCAAATATTCATGTTTGTCATCTGAAATTAGCATTTTCAAAAATAGTAGTATAGGAATAGGAGTAGGCAAGTTTATATCTGTTCCGTTGATCAAAAATACGGAAAAAATATGAATATTATTGCAATTTAAAATAACAGTTTTATATTTTAATACACGTTAAATTATATTTTATTTCTGTGATAAAAAGCTGAATTTTCATCAGCAATTAGTCTTCACAATCCTTCAGAAATCATTCTAATATGCTGATATTTCTGAAGACACTAAAGACTGGAGTAATGATGTTTAAAATTCAGCTTTGCATCACAGGAATAAATTCTATTTTAAAGTATATTAAGATAGAAAACCACTATTTTACATTGCAATAATATTTCACAATGTTACTGTTTTTTCTGTATTTTTAATCAAATAAATGCAGCCTTGATGAGCAGAAAATATTTATTTAAAAAACATAAAAAATCTTACTGATCCTATACGGCAGTGTATATGTTTATTCTTAAAATAATATTAAATGTTCAAATAAAATTATATATTTATTGTTTTAATTATTTTCACATTGAATTATTTATATTATAGAATAGGATAAATAAATACATTTTAAACAAATAAACAAAATAACGGATTTTCACATTATTATATTACATCATTATACAACAAATATATACATTTTAAACAAATAAACAAACAAACTTTAAAAAAAAAACAAATAAAGGTTTTAATACAGATCAAATTTTGTCTTGTATATCTAACACCCCAAAGACCACACAGAATGTTATGGTCCACATAATTTCAGTAGTAAAATTTGAGATCTTTTTTTATGAAGTCTACGTACTAAATCCTCCGCAGTCAGCAGCGAAGTGAGTCCGATCTGATCTCTCGCATCTAGTTTTCTGAGGCGCTCTCGAAATTACTAATCCCACTATGACTAAGGCCTAACTGATGAATATTAATTTAGTCTCGCAAGACGTTGCTTGGTAACCTTTCTGGAGTGTTCATTTACTCAGCCTAATTAATATTCATAATCCATGCCTTCCTAATAGTAAGATTCATTTATTGGACAGGCGCTCGAGGCTTATTTACAAACGCCAGTAGTTCAGCCAATCAAGAAAGCTTACTGGGGTTGCGTCACGCAGCGTTATTAATATTCATGAGCAACGCCTTCGCAGTAGTAGGTTTGGCTGGTCAGCGCTGAGTCTTCAGCAGCAGGAGGAGTGAGGGGAGCTTGATTCAGCTGTTGTGGCCGAAGATGGCGGCGTGTAGACGTGTTCAGCTGCTGCTGCTCCTCATGTCTCTCTGCCTTCTCACCGTACAGGCTCTTAAACCTCTTCCAGGGTTCGGGAATGTCCATCCTCCGGCTGCCGCCATGCACCAGCAGTTCAGAGCCGCGCTACCGAATATCGGGAATAACGCCGTCGCTGCTGCTGCCGCCGCCGCCGCCGCCGCGTCCTCCGGTTCTCAGTCTAGAAGATCCACCGGCTGGAAGCTGGCAGAAGAGCAGGCCTGCCGGGACGACGTGACCCGGCTGTGTCCAAAACACACCTGGACAAATAACCTGTCTGTACTGGAATGCCTGCAGGACAAGAAGGAGGTAAGCAGGACCGCTAATGATGATTATTGGGTATAATATGGGTATAGTATGTGTATAATAATTATTAACAAATACAAAAGAATAATAATAATTTTAATAATTGTATAATTATTATTTTATATATTTTTTAATTATATTTTTTTTATTATGCATTTTTTATACATGAATTTATTTTTCGTTATAATAATTATATGTATGCAATGAATATGTATAATTTATATGTATAATATGTAATTTAATATTTCAAACAATTGTTTTTATATAATAATAATAACATATATTATTATTGCTATATAATTTTATTTATTATTGATAATAATAATGTAATTTGTGATTTTTATTATTATTATTATTATAAACTTGAAACACATGGTGAATACTTTTATCTCCTGTCATTTGGCTGTATAATAATTATGAACAAATACATAATAATAATAATAATAATAATAATTTGAATGATTATATATTTTTTACATTTTTTTGTATTTTTATATTAGAATTTTTTTTATAAATACATTTATTTTAATTCTAATTATATTTATATAATGAGTATTTATAATTCATAATATATGTTATATTTTAAATAATTAAATTTGTATATAATAATAATAATAATTGCTATACAGTTGCATGTATTATTGATAATAGTAATGTAATTTGTGATTATTATATTTATTATTATTATTATTATTATTATTATTATAAGCTTGAAACAAATGGTAAATACTTTTATCTCCTGTCATTTGGCTTTATAATAATTATAAACAAATACATAATAAAAAAAAATAATAATTTGAATAATTTTATAATTCTAAATTTACATTTATACATTTTTTGTAAATTAATTTTTAATTATAATAATTCTATTTCTATAATAAATATTTAGAATTTATAATATAATTTAATATTTTATATACATTTTTATATAATAATAATTTTTATTATTACTATGTAATTGTATGCATTATTGATTATAATAATAATATAAATTGTGATTACTTTTGTTGTTTTTATTATTATAAACGTGAACACATGGTAAAAACTTTTATCTCCTGTCATTTGGCTTTATACTTGTGAACAAATACATAATAATAATAATAATAATTTGAATAATTATATAATTGTACATTTTTATTGGATTTTTATATTATACATTTTTTATAAATGTATTTTATTTATAATCATTTTATTTTTATAATGAATATAATTTATAATATACAATTTAATATTTTAAATAATTTATATAAAAAATATTTATTATTATTATTATTATTATTATAAACTTGAACACAGGGTGAATACTTTTATCTCCTGTCATTTGGCTTTGTGAATTTCACACTGGTAAGTGAAGTAGAGAAGATATCTATATCAAAACTCCTTTTGAAACATTTCAGTACATTTATTAGCTATGTATCCATTTATCTATTAATTTAGCTGATATTAAAGCCCTTATAAAATGCAGTGTATGTCTTTCCTGTGTAGACCATTGTGGTCCATAATACCTGATGAAATCTATCAGTTTGCATTCCTGTTTAACCCAGATGCATTTTCTCAGTTCTGCTGCCAGGGTGTTTTCAGCCAATCATTTGTGCTGTAAATACCTTGTGACTAATTACTGTGAATCTGTAGGAAAATTGCATCCTGACAGTGATGATTGTCTCTCACAAGCCCTTCACTAGTGACTAGAGTCAGCTTTCTCATGGAGTCTTTAATTGCAGGTGCAAATGTTTGACCACAACGTCAGAATGACTATGCAAATGTATATAAGTATGCAAACATTGTTATTTGTCTCTGGCTTTTATACAGCAGCACAAGCACAGACCTTTAATGTGGATTGGACTAATTTAAGAACGAGCTTCAAATCTACTAGCTAGATTTGTCTTTTGTAGTTTGCCATGTTACGCTGGTTGACACAGTAACCTAGTTGTGCAGATGAGGAAATTATTATAGGAGTAACTTTTGTTCAGACACAGCAGATGCCCTGTGAAAAGTTTAATTTTTAGAATAAAATATGATTAGAATGATCAAACTCTTACAAATAACCCAATAAAAGCCATGTAATATGTACACAAATCCAATTAATAATCCAACAAAAGAAGAACTTTTCATATATATATATATATATATATATATATATATATTTAATATTTATACTCTATTGTGTCTTTTCATGCAATTGATTTATTTTATAAAGGCATATTTTTTTTCCATTGTTCACTTTTTCTTCTTGACCTTTTTTTTCCCTTTTGTGGTAATAACCACCACCAACCAAAGCCAAAAATGACATATTGAAGTCTCAATAAAGCTTTGTGTGTATACACTACCAGTCAACATGTTTTGAACAGTAGGATTTTTAATGCTTTTTTTTTTAAAGAATACTCTTCTGCTCACCAAGCCTGTATTTATTTGATCCAAAACACAGCAAAAGCAGTAACATTGTGAAATATTTTTATTATATATATATATATATATATTTTTTTTTTTTACTTAAACAACTGCTTTCTTTTACCAAATATTTTAAAATGTAATTTTTTAAAGATTTAAGATGGATTTTTTTTTAACAATTAAGTACATTTTTTCAGGATTCTTTGAATAGAAAGATCAGCATTTATCTGAAACATTGTACACTATACCATTCCTTTTTTTATTTTAATCATAGAAATTAAAATTATTTAGCATGTATGCTTTAAATTAATCAAAAGTGATGATAAAGACATTTATAATGTCACAAAAGATTTCTATTTCAGATAAATGCTCTTCTTCTGAACTTTCTATTCATCAAAAAAACCTGAAAAAAAATCTACTCAGCTGTTTTTAACATAATAATAATAATAATGTTTTTTTGAGCAGCAAATCAGAATATTAGAAAGATTTCTGAAGGATCATGTGACTGGTAATGATGCTAAAAATTAATCTGTGAAATCACAGGAATAAATTACATTTTAAAATAGATTCAAAGTTCACAGTTTTTGCTGTACTTTGGATCAAATAAATGCAGGCTTGGTGAGCAAAAGACTTCTTTAAAAAACATCACAAAATCTTACTGTTCAAAAACTTTGGACTCGTGTATATATATTTAAAATCTGCTTTCTCAGTGAGCAATATCTTTACCATGCTATCATATGGCTGCTCACATGTTATATAATGCACAAGTCAAACGTACTACTTACAATGTACAATATACTGATGATATTTGGAGTTAGAGTCTCTGGTTACTAAAAATGCAGCGTAAGCATCTTTCTCACTTGTGCTTCACAGAAATAAAGTCTAGCTTTATCTGAGCAGTAGATGTAAGATGTGTATGCACAATAAACATGAGTGATATTTCTTAAACATTTGTTTTCTGCTGTTTTATGCTGCTCCTCCCTGGCTTATTGGCTCTGGTGCACCACTTTTCATCTGGCAATCACAAGGGCCAAGGTTCATTTGCAGCTAGACACAAATTCATTTAGGCTGAAAAACATCTTAGAGCAGCAGTTTTCTCTACTAGACTTTCACAACCTCTTGAGCTTCTGTTTAAACGTCTCTTATATGGGCGTCTCGCCCACTCTGTGCTAAAATCCAGCTCTCATTACAGTCACAGCTTTAAACCCATATTGATGGCACTATGCCTCTCTCTCTCTCTCTTTAGTAATTCACAGACTCAGGCCTCTCATTAGTGTTGAAGCGAGGTCTTGCTCTCTGGTCCGTGATAACTAATTTCAACACCTGAGGGACATTTCAGATAGCGGTCTGTCTGAAACCCCACTATTATGTGTGTCCCATTTAGGGTGTCAAATCTTTGTTTCGTTAGCCTTGAAATGCAATTGGATGTACGCTTCGAGTTCATTTCTTTTTAATCATTCTTTCTTGCCTCTGAAAATTAAAATGAGGGTGGCTGAATGTCTTGCTCTGATGTATGCGGTGGTAATATGCTGCTATTAATTGGTCTGAATGCTGTCGAAAATGAGCAGAATATGCATGTGGTGTGTTGCAGTGGATCTCTGAATGTTTCAAATTGTTTCACATGAAAGAAAATACCCTTTGTAAGTCCACAAATGACAATGGTGAACTTAAATTTACAAAAAAAAGTACAATTGTATTAGTTTTCAGACATAGTGTTTATAATTCTATATATAAAATTTTATTGTGGTAGTATGTATGTATATTATTTATTTTTTTATTTTATGTATTTTTATAGGGGGAATGCAGTACATTTTTTAAATATATGGATATATAAACATGTTTTTATATATTATTTTTTTTCAGAATTGCAGTGCTTTTAGGCAAGTATTGGGGTAGTATATATGCATAGTACTTATTTTTAATTTATTTTTTGGAAGGATTGCAATATATATTTTGGGCAAGTATCACGGTATTATATATGTATATTATTAGTTTAATTTTTATTTTGTTTTTGGGGGGGATTTGCAATACATTTTTGGACCATGTACCGTGGTAGTATATATGTATAGCAATTATTTATTTTATTTTTTATTTTATTTGGGAGGTTTGCAATACCTTTTTGACAAATATCATGGTAATATATATGTATGTTTTTTTATTTATTTATTTATTTTTGGGAGGATTGCAACATTTTTGGACAAGCATCAAGGTATTATATGTGTAGTATTTGTTTAATTTTTATTTTGGGGGACATTGCAGATATTTTTGGACAGATAATGTGTAATGTATGTATAGTATTTATTTTTTTTTTTTTACTTAGGTTTTTGGGAAGATTGCAATACAGTTTTAGACAAGTATCATGGTGGTAATATGTATAGTAATTAGTAATTTCAGTTTTTTATTTTATTTGGGAGTTTTTTTGGGGGGGGGGGGAATTGCAATATATTTTTAAGTATTGTGCTATT
>JAHKKF010386568.1:0-12446 GCA_019740295.1 Labeo calbasu | reverse complement strand
ATTTTGTTAATGATTTCATTCGATTGGTAACTTATTTTTATTTACTTGTTCTTATTCTGTTGTTTTAATTAGACATTTAAAGCTTATGAATATTTATTTATTTATTTATCTTTTTTTTTTTTGACATGTCAAATGCCATTACAAAGGTAAAAACAAAATTCCCCTTTAATTTACTTTAAGGAGTCAAATATCACCATTTTTTTATTATTGATTAGAAGATGCTCCTAAAATTTTTAAAGTGCTCCTAAATTTTTAAGTTAGGAGCACAAGTGCTCCTAAATAAATAAATGAATAAATGAATAAGCGTAGAGCCCAGATTGATTGATTGCATTTTCAGGAAAAAAATAATCCGTTTTATAATAAATCTTTGAAAATCAAAATCTAGATTTGAATTTTTAATATTATTTATTATGCTATGCGAAAGTTTGAAACAGAAAATAGTGGTTTTCATCTTGCCACTTTCTTGGTAAAGTAAACACATTTTTACTCAAATTAATCAAAATTGATTTATAGCGTTTTGGAGCCAAACTCTTCACATCTTAATTTGTGTTCCAAAGATGAACGAAGGTCTGACAGGTTTGGAATGACATTAAGGTGAGACAGAATTTTCATTTGTGGGTGAACTATCCATTTAATATGTGTCCACGGTATCAATAAAAGTGTGAAGCCGCTGTTGTGGGGAGTGAAGGACACACCTCTACCATCTTTTAAAAGTCAACCAGGTATACGTACCCGTACAGTATTTAACATGAATGTTGGAATCAGATGTGCCTTAGTGTCTTCCAACCTTCGTACACTACCTGAGAAGAATTTTTAGGTTTCGGGCATAGCTATTGTTTATTTATTTGTTTGGAAAAGGGAGCAGGAGGTAAGTGGCGTGCCGGGGGCGCCTGACTGACATGTCCAGTGTTCTGTTGGAAGTTAAATGCATTTACTGTTCTCTCCTCTCACACAAAGTGAGGGCTACGATGATCCTAATGCACCTGAGAGCCCAACAATGGGCCGGCTGATAGCTCCGGCAGAAGGTCTTCCTGCACCCCAGACACAGTCTCCTTTGTCCATTAACCTGCCAACGGCAGGCCAGTTGTCTCTCTGATCATGTGTAAGAGGCTGGAGGGGACAGAGTGACAATAAAACCAACACCAGAGTCCAGTCGTGTATATAGACACGTCAGAGCTCTTGTTTAGCAATTCCATTTCCGTCGTGCTTACATTTGTAAGCAGGGCTGTTGTTCTTACATCATTGCAAATGAAGATGCGTTTGCAAGAATGTGACTCTGACAAGAGCAGTACATTTGTTTGTTGAAACGTCTCCCTCGCTACAAGGTGTTAGTTGAGAAAATCAATTCAGGTTGCTCTGTCTAAGAGTTCTTGAGTGCTCATCCAAATCAGTTAAATGAAGAGAGACTGTGAGCGCGTGTTGGTGTGAGCCAAAGTAAAAAGCAATAATTGCCGCGTTCAAAGACAAATTACTGAATCTGCTCACACAAGATAAATAAATGTTGGTTAAAGCTTTTAGCCTAGCAAGTTAATAACCTTTGTTTTACATGCAGATGAGTGCAGAGCTAATCTGAGGAATATAAATGTTGTACCACACCTCGTGATCCAAACAGTGAGCTGTATTCTCTCATTTCCTGCACCCCATCAAAATTAGTTCAAACAAAAATAGGAAAAAAAGAGACCCTAGACCAACATAACATTTATTCCTGTGGTATGAATTTGGTCAGAGCCGTTTCATAGCCACATCTGCAACTAATCCATGACCTGCTGGGATTTGTAAATAGAGTACAGTGAAGAGTTTGTTCCACTAATGCATTATAAACATGGAGGAGGGCTCGGGGCCTTTGAGTTTAGGGTTACATTCAATATGGAACCGGACGCTGCACTAATGCAACACTTTGCACATGTTTTGGCGTTTTGGAATTAATCATTTTCCGTTGAAAACCTGCTGTCCTTGTTCTTTATTTTTGCGCAAGCAGAGAGAAAGCTGTCGTCTCGATTCAGAACCTCGCTGTTTTCGGAAACGGGAGGAGAAAGGAAATTTGACAGGAACATAAATTCTTTCTTTTCTCTCTCTTTTTCCTACTCTGTTGCTCTCAGTGTTTTTCTCGAAGGCCCTGCTTAAAGTGGACAGCAGGAGCATTAATCACAGCCACGACTGCAGACAAACAAGGAAACTCACTCTTCGACCACGGCAACAAGACAGTCGCCTCTGCCCTGTGCTGCGGTCTTAATGAAAGCTTTATCTTGTTAAACCACCAGCAAAACCAGCCTCGGAGAGTCGATCAGCTCCTCTTTGCCCCCTGAAAGCTGTAATGTCTTGTAGAACTCGTGCGGATATTCTACGTCGTGAAAAGCGGCCCACCCTGTCTTTTTCTCTGCGTGACTCTCTTTTCTCGTGGTTTCACTGATTCTGCACTCAGGTTAAAGGCCGTTTTCCCATGCTGCTCAAAAACGTCAGCTCAAACGAGACGCACCGCAATGAGAGTTAAAAGGACATCAAAATTGGTCTGCTGTCATCAAGGGCCTGTCTTATCCCTATTTGCCTTTCTCCAAGCGATCCATCAGCGAGGTCTGATCAAAAAGGGATACCGTGTCTTCCAGCATTCCTTATTTGTGGGGATGAGTGTCCCTGACTGTCCCTCTGCCACCACTTCCTGTCAGCCAAGCCTGAAACAAAGACCTTCTCTCTCTAACTCCTTTTCTGCTCCTCCTCTCTCACTCGCTCTCTATAAGCCTGAGAATTGGGCATGAAATGCAACACATATTTATGAGATTATCTACTGTCTCGTGTTTCATTTCCATGTACGAAAGGAGAACATTTTTCATTCCCTCTGAGTGAAAACATGTGAAAAGGACAAAATGATTTCGGTGCTGTTGTTGTCCTCAGATCTCCAAGGGGACGTTAATTCACATCGATCTTGTTTTGAACTAAGGCACCCCCCCCCAATACCATTAGAATGATAACAGACTAAAATAATTCTCCTATCCCACCTCCCTCCCGACACGTACGTACAAACACTCGCACACAAACAATCTGTATAGAGATAATCCCAAGAGATGGATGCGCACAAAAACAACCCAAAATGAAAAGGTCACTGAATTCTAAGCCGATTCAAAATGAAGCAAGTGAGGTTGTCAGCACGAAATGCAGCACAAGACTTCTTTGTCTCCTAAACAGCCAAAAGTCGACACAAGAGGAGTGATCAGTGGAAGACTCTGTGAGGGGGAAACGTGCCCTGAAGCAGAAGCAAGAGAGGGCGATAGTAGATAGCATTTGAAAGGCCTACATCATTTCTTTGAGATTTACATCTAAAAAAAGCATCATGTAAAAACATTTTTAAACATCCCAATCAACTGTTTACTTGCTCAACATCATGTAAAAACATTTTTTAACATCCCAATCAACTGTTTACTTGCTCTAAGGCCTCTCTTCTCACTATAGTCAGATGCCAAAAATAAAACCGCTCATGAATTAATTCACGGTGAATTAAAATGTTTAGGGTACCGTTCCAACAATTGTAACACACCAAGAATTCTAAACAGCACGTCACATGGGTGTATTCCATGTAGCCATTAACCTGAGAGGTCAAGTAAGAGGGAGAATGTAGGAGGACCTTGTTTATGCAGCGTTACTTTGTGACTTCACAGGTCCAGGCTCTGCCAATGCGTCTTTTAATAGAGTGAAAAAGTTCATTATTGTTCTAGCACTGCGATAACTGTAGGAGGCACAGTCCTTACTTTTTTTATTATTATTATTTATTTATTTTCATTGTGCATTTATTCCAAAATAATAACTCAAGGCAGTAACAATTGAAACAATGTATTTTATTTAAACTGTTACATATTTTATTTATGAACTGATCAGAACTGTTCTCAGAAGTTCTCAGAGGAGAACTGGCCCCCCGACTGAGCCTGGTTTCTCCCAAAGTTTTTTTTCTCCATTTCTGTCAGCGATGGAGTTTTGGTTCCTTGCCGCTGTCGCCTGTGGCTTGCTTAGTTGACGACACTTCATTTCCAGCCATATCGTATACTATTTGAACTGAACTGAGCTGGATAATGACATCACTGAATTCAGTGATGAACTGCCTTCAACTGAAATTTTTTTTTTCAGTGTTTACTGTTGTCCTTTTGCATTATTGACACACTATGTCCTAATTAATACTGTAAAGCTGCTTTGACACAATTTGTATTGTTAAAAGCGCTATATAAATAAAGATGACTTGACTTGATGATCAACTGTTCTTTTTAACAATAAACTTATTTTCAGATCATCAGTCATCAGAGCTTGGTAAACACTGATCACAGACCCAGAGATGTACCTTTCAACTCAACAAGCTGATTGCTCACTAAACCCCCCCAGGCCACTTAAGTTGATTTTGACTTAACATAGTGGTTATATTTAAGTATGTAGGTATTACTTACTTTTTTATTATTCTTCCCATTAGTGATATTATATTGTTTATTCAGACTAATTTGTGAATGTGGAATGCGCACAAACACAAGGCCGAGATTTATCAGATGAACCAATCATAGGGGATCATAACTAGTCATATCCAGTCATATCGCAATGGAACCATTGCCTCCTCTCACGTGACCTTCTCACATTCATTCTCAATTTCCCCCCACCAAACTCACTGCATGCTTTGGGGGTCTTTTAAAGGAGAAGTCCACTTCCAAAACAAAGATTCACATATAATGTACTCACCCCATTGTCATCCGAGATGTTCATGTCTTTCTTTCTTCAGTCGTAAAGAAATTTTGCTGTTTGAGGAAACATTTCAGCATTTTTCTTCATACAATGAACTGATGTGGTGCCCCGATTTTGAACTTCCAAAATGAAGTTTAAATGTGGCTTCAAACGATCCCAAATGCGGTTGTAAATGATCCCAGCCGAGGAAGAAGGGTCTTACCTAGTGAAACGTTCGGTTATTTTCATAAAAAAATATATATTAAATCCTTTTTATTCTCAAATGCCTGTCTTGCCTTGTTCTCGTTGAACTCTGTGTATTCTGGCTCAAGACAGTTAGGGTATGTCGAAAAACTCCAATCGTATTTTCTCCCTCAACTTCAAAAATGATTTTAAAATCATCCTACATCGCTGCTAAAATTCTGATCCAGTCTTTGCAAAGTGAACATACAAAGAAGATCAAACTCCCTTAACAAAAAAGGTAAAACAACGATATAGGGTGATTTTGAAGTTGAGGGAGAACATGAGATGGGAGTTTTTCGACATACCCTAACTGTCATGAACCGGAACAAAAACAGTTTGGGCGAAGTGAGACAAGGCGACAAGGCGCTTGACATTAAAAATATATATAAATTGTATTTAATTTTATGAAAATAACCGATCGTTACGCTAGATAAGACCCTTCTTTCTCAGCTGTGATCGTTTACAACCACATTTGGGATAATTTGAAGCCGCAATTAAACAGGATTTTGGAAGTTCAAAATCGGGGCACCATTATATGAAGAAAAATGCTGAAATTTTTTCCTCAGAAAACATAATTTCTTTACGACTGAAGAATGAAAAAAGACATGAACATCTTGGACGACAATGGGGTGAGTACATTATATGTGAATCTTTGTTTTGGAAGTGGACTTCTCCTTTAAAACTCAATGGGCTCAGGGGAGGAAACAGAGACTCCTGCTGTAACTTTACCTGCTGGTGTTGCCGTTGGACAGTTTTACACAACCTGGTCTCATGGCGAAAACGTATCTGTTTGGTTTGGTGTTGGTTTTACTTTAGAAAAACGAGTGATTTATATGGTTTATGTCATATTTTGTATTATTTGCGTCGTTTTATTTTCGTATTGTGATTTTTCCTCATCTAATTTGTTTAGATGATATTTTATCTTAAAGTTAGTTCTATCCACAAACACAATGCCTCCAAAGCATTGTTTACAAGAAATGAATAAATAAAGAGTTTATGATAGATCAATGGATAAACAGGTGGATGGATGGATAGACATAGGTGATATGAAAAGAGATGTTCCGAGTGATTTTATTTCTCTACATAAAATATTGCCAGTGGCAGACAGTGAACAGACTCTAGAAAAACATGTCTGCGAGAGGCTGAATGCATGTAATGGAAATGCTTTGCATGCACGCAAAGATTAATCCATTTTGTCTAAAAGGGAACATATAGGCTTTTTAGTTAAATAATCCAGATTACAGTGTGCAGGCGTTTGCCAGGCAAACACAAGAGATAAGATCTCCATTTCCTGCAATCAAAAGCTCTCCCTCAATATAAGCCTTTATAAAAAGGCACTTACTCTCTATTTTCAGTCCCTAGTCATATTAGATGTATAAGGCCTATTTACATCCATTATCCAATTGGACCCAGGAAAAGGAACTCATGGAAATTAGGAGACATTTTAAAAGGGGACAAAAGGAAAGAACTGTATGACTGAGAGGCTTTTAAAAAGTTTGAATTCATGGCACATGATTGAAATGTAATTGTTACAATTTTAGTCTGTTCATTGTGCCGTGTGATTATGCGACTGAAATTAGGTGTTCCTGAAGGCGCTATAAGCCACAGAAACTGCTCATTTGCTATGTGTAAGTCTTAAAAATGCTTCAGCGGGTTTTTCACCTTTGAGTGACTCAGTGTCAAAGTAGCCCAATGATGCAGCACAATGACGTTTGCACTTAGTGCCTTTATTTTGCCGACCTCTGAAATTGAGTTTTATCTTTGATGTTCTGAGAGGGAAAGAGCCAGAAAATGTTTTGTTTGTTCTCTGTCAAGCCATGGCATTTTCCATATTTGATATTAATTTGAATTTGTCACCAATTAATTGCTCATTAACCAGGGAGTGTATCATCTGCAGAGAAATTAAAAATGCAAATTAGATATCAACCTAATATCAAAACAATTTAGACTGGTGGTGGCAAATGATTGACAATTATTCCCCATTTTTATTCCTAACTAGTGTTGCCATGGAAACCTCAATTCTCTTACTCCGATTGGTTAACTACATTGATATATCAACGTCTAGACAAAAGCAGCAAGAGTGTTAAATGGATCAGATTCAGCCTTCCTGACAAAACTACAGTCCATTCTAACCGAATGTTTGCGTCAACATGCTTAACCCTGACGCGCTACTTTCGCTCGAACAACGTGAGTTATTAGGCCCAACGCAGAGGATATTTTCGGCAGTAGTTGATAGTCGTGCCGTCACCGCAAGTAAGCGATGCTGGGCAGTGGTGCTTTGCGGCAGTAAATGGGATGCTTGATTGAAAGATTGTGGCATCTGGTTGGGAGTGGCAGGCCAGAGCTGAGTGGACTCATCTGAAGCCAGGCATCCAAAATCTTTAGACATCCCTGGTCAGCCAAATGACCCAGGATAGAGCCCGTGTCCAAGAAGATTGCTTTCGGAATGCTCGGGCTCGGCCTAGGAGGGAGGGAGAGCGCTTATCTGCGGCCAATTACCGCCCCGCACACAATGAACAAAATGAAAGATAGCTCAACACTCTGAGGTCTGGCAAAGTGTAGATAAGAACGAGCGGATCAGATATTACCGGTCGAGATAGATCTACCTGCAAATATGATGCATGAGGTGTGCGATATTCATCCTGGTTTAAGGCTTGACAGCTCTTAGATTGAGCTATCTCGGTATAGTCTATGTTTAATTAAGCACTTCAAATCACCTTGGGTAGAATCAGCACCGCTCCTCGCTGATTCACATGTTTAATCAGGACTACTTGAGGGACGACTTGTGCAATTCAGCCATGTTTGACTGCCGTCTGGCAGTTAAAGCTGCATCTAATCTAATATCTATACAGCATGTGAGGTTCCTAATGGCCACGGGGTCTTTGTGAGCATGACTTCCTCTCTCTGAGGTTGGACATTGTTATTAACTGTACGCCTCAAACAAAAGCCGCCAGTTAAGGGACTGAGATGAGAAGCCGGCGTGACCTGAGTGTTTCATTTCAGGATGAGCTTAATTAGAATCACTCCACGTTTCCCCGAGGGCCAAAATTAGAGCCTATTCCTTTTCATTTTTTTGTTGTTGTCTTTGTTATGTTCACATTGTCTCGGTTCATTATTTCCACAGGCATTTAAATTTGTGGTAATGACAGTTTGTGTCCACTGAGAGAAACGGTAGTTTAGGCCAAAATATCATCCTGTCAGTTTAAAAAGGGCAAATGAAAGACACCTTTTCTTAGTTTTCTTCTGTTTTTTTTTTTTAGAGGCATGGCGAAAGCAATTAAAGGAAAAATTCTACAGAGAGCCGTTGTGGCGAATGCTGTTATGCAAGCCCACAGTGCGCTGCATTAATGAAACCATTTGAATTTAATAAAGAAAACATCTTTATCTGATATCCAGCCAATTTAAGCATTCCTTTACCGGTTAACTATATCGCTTCATTAGCTGATACCATGTTAAATGATCGAAATCTCATGAAATCGTGAGTTTCTGTTCTAAACCCAAATTACAGCGACTATGGAGCCATTCAGCAGCGTATCAAAGATGGCAGAGGCAGGGGGGCCTTCTCCACAGGAAGTTCCTGCAAACAGAGTGCACCCACTTTTTAAACCCCATTTGTCTTGTTAATGGGCCCCACTGATTACCTGATTGCACTGGATGACTGTGGAGAAATCTGATTGCGTGAAATTATACAGAGCAAAAACTTTTGATTGGGGAATGGATCTGGGATGCTCGTTGCTACCATTTGACAGGGCCCCTGTGAAATTTGGCCTCATTGATTTCAAATCAGCAAAGTGTAGCGCATAATTGTAATCAGAGCCCATGTTCACTGAGCGGTCTATTTTAAAACCCAACTTCCTTGCTGTGCAAACTTTTGAGCCTTAACAGTATGACAATGGCATTAGACCTTGTTAATTACGTGCCCTTTAAAGAACTATTATGAGGTCTAAACCCTTTCTGCCTGGAAGAACATAGAAAGGATTGTAGCCATAAGGGTCACTGACTTGTACAATACGCTTTTATTAATCATGAGTCCAGCTGATACTTCAGATCTATTACCTCAATGTCTAATCAAGCCAGTTCGGTCTTTTTAAAATCAGGTAGCCATGGCAAATACATGGGCTTGTCCAAATCCTGCGCCTTTCACATCTGACATTTGTGTGACGAGTTCTTTTTCAATCTGCCGCAGTGTTCGCTGGTCAGTTGTGGATTGTTTTATCAAAAATTCTATATAAAAAAAATATTTTTAGTCTTGGCTGAGCCAATAAAAATGAATTAACATGGCTCTGGCGGTTTTATACATGAAATACCCCTTAATCAACTTTAATGTGGCTAATGCTTAGTAAAAGGACTGTTGGAAAATTGTGGCTTTATTCTCTAATGTGTCCTTTTCTGTGGTGTAGGCTTGATTGAAAACCCTCTTTTAATTTCACATGTGGTATTGCCAAAAACTTGACAGAGATCACAAATGTTATGAACAGTCCATATTTAAAGACATGAATTGAGTGAATTCTTTGCCTCCATTGTTAGTCCATTCCACCAAAATATTGAATCTTAAAAATGTTCATAAAAGATTGCAATAGAAGTACATATAAATCAAATGGTTTAATCCTCATCTTCTGAGGAGACATGTTCACTTTATACAATGAACACATTTATTTTTGGCTTTTATTTATATATAAACGTTGATCTATGAAGCCCTGTGCATAACATGCAGGAAAAAAAAAATGTTACTAATTCGTTCCCTCGTTTTAAGTAAATCATGCAATTCGTTCCCTCATGCGCATGAAATAATAATTTGTTCTACTTCCTGTCCCCGTTCTCATGAACCTAGGTTGATGCCTCTCACTTAGCATGATTCAATACAATGTTCTGTTAGGGTACAACGGCGCTAAAGGTGCCCAGGGGTAAAAGGTGCCTTTGATATCATTTTCCTCTAAACCACTAGATGGCAGAAAAACGTGGCTTAGCACTTTCCAAAACATCTGCTTTTCAAGATACACGTGAAAATTTGGCTGATCCTTTACGTGATCATGGACATCAGCGCAAAGTTACTTCTGTGCTTACTTGATCTAATATTTGATATTTTTAAAAACATTGTAGATTTAAGCAGCAAATGAGAATCACTAAAATTCTTGAATATATCTTGAGACAAAGGTCTTCTTAATGATTTTCAGTTTTGTTTAAGATTATTAAAACAGCAGTTTTTAAATAATGAAAGAATATGTAAAAGTATGGTATTTGGGGTAAAAAGCGTCCCTGCTGTTGGGGCTAACAGGCACAATAATTAACATTATAATTAATAGATGGCTGACTTTACTATTTATTGACACGACATGGTTAGATTCAAATGGTAAATATCATAAATCATGTTGGGTGTCCATCTTAGAGATAATCACCATGTTTAGAATGAAACCATCATATTTAAAAACATGCTATTAACTCCACAGACACATTCTGGGGACACCTGAGACTTATATTACATGTTGTAAAAAGCTGCATAAAAGGTTTCCTTTAAATATAGGGCACAAATTATTATTTTGTGCGCACCATTTACTTAAAACGAGTAAACGAATATTGTATACGGTATGTATGTGAGCTGATCAATACGAGGCTCTGCATTAATCAACACACATACATAGAGCACATCAAATATTGTGAATGTAGGCTCAGCAATACTTGACATGCAAAAACCAGTGAGGTTTGTTTCCGTATTGAGCTTCCTCAAGCACCAACTTGTTTTCGTGCTTTAAGTGATCTCACTCTGAACTTTCTGAAGTGTAAATTTTTGGTGTAATAAACTTTCAAGGGCAGGACAGAAATCAACAACCTTATCTCATTAGACAAATGGGCCTTTATCTCCATTTTCATGACAATTTTTATTAAATTATGATTACATGGGCAATTAATGATTGATTGATTATTTATCAATAATTAATTTATTTTGTTGACAGAGAGGTTGCTAAGGGGAAATCTGATATTTGAAATTTAAAAAAATGAAAAGGTACTTTAAATGTTGAATTAAAACTGCCAGTAGGTGGCAGCAAGTCACTGTTAATAAGCGAGTCATTGCGATTGAACCGAATCATTCAAACGGTTGATTAATTAAGAAATGGAACACTGTCATGTTGTTTAGAGATGCAAAACAGTGCTGTGGCTGTGTTTGGAATTAATTTGGTTGGCGAAATAGAGCAAAAATAGGCAATATGGTGTCTAAAATGGAAGTCTCTTAATATTAACTATTAGTTTATTGAACTGTTGTATAAAATCAATATCACATTTGTGATTTTTGCACAACAGTGGCACTCGTTGTGTGATATTGATTAATATGAAATTATGTAAATATAATTTTCTGCCCCCATATCCTAAATTTCGGAAAATGCATTTTATCAGACTGAATCACACAGTGAAAGAAAGCACTCTAAATGAGCACAGTCAGTCTAGCGAGTGTTTAAGCACTCATAACTGCTCTATAATCAGTGAAGATGTCTATAGGTTGTATGATAAATGAATCTCTTACTTACATAGTTCGTACATCAGCACTTTGTTGCTTATAATGAGGGAATTCGTGAGTTTCAGTCTGAAAAAAAAACCCTGGTTTCAGCAATGATTATTTTGAACACCTCTGATTGGCCACTGCATTCTAAACTCAACAGAGTCCTGTGTGATTGGTTATAATAGGCAACACTGTAAAAGCGCGTAATAAAATATGATTTAACTAAGCAGGTCTAAATTTCACTAGTTTCATGTTTGAAGTATTATAGTTTTATTGAAAAAACCAGGGACCCCCCCCCCAACTATATTTTTTTGGGTGTTATGGGGGGGTCCCTTAATGCTTATGGGAGGTCTGGGACCCCCCCAGCCCCCCCTCAATTCGAACACTGCTGTAGATAATGTAAAGATGTGTCGCGCCGCTTGCGCGTATCTCCAAACACAGCAATGATGAAGTGTATCTAGGTGTAAGACGGGTACTAAACCTTTTTTATTTTGTGGTGTCCTGATTTAATTTTGATAAAAACAAACGTTTATTATTCTATGTTGTTTTGGCATTTCACTTATTGCATACCTTTTAAATTCACTTATATTAAAAACAACAGCAGAAGCAGTATGGTGTAACAGCATTTATTTATTTGGATTCGCTGCCTTATCTCCACTATTTCCTTTCATTCTTTACATGGCTTTGGAAAACTTGTGTCGGATGTTTCTCTTCGTCGCTTTTTGCATAACTCCGGGTCGTCGACACCAAGCTTCGTTGCAATTTATTTCTAGGATTTAAATGCCTTCTCTGAATCTTTAAAGTCTCTGCGAGCGATCGTACAGGTACGGATACATTTGTACCAGCTCAGCTATTGGACACTTCAGTGTTTTCATGTTGCTACTGCTAGAAACTTCCCTTACTTGGTGGTGATGTTGTTCTCCTGTCTGACCTCCGTGGAATGAGAAATGCAGTGTTGCCAACTTCTTTCAATGGAAAGTAGCTAAACCTCGCTTGAAAAGTCGCCAAATGTCGCTAGATG
>JAHKKF010386512.1:0-14251 GCA_019740295.1 Labeo calbasu | reverse complement strand
TATTATGTTATGTTATGTTATGTTATATTATATACTTTTTTCACATTCACATAAATTCACATTGTCTCATTCACATCAAACCTATACTTAAATAATATAATATAATATAATATAATATAATATAATAATATTATATTTTGATATTATATAAACTCATATTTTGTCTCATTCACATCAAACCTATACTTAAAAATAATACATGATATTATATTATATTATATTACATTGTATTATATTATATTAGATAGTTTTTGCACAGTCACAAACTCATATTTTGTCTCATTCACATCAAACTTTTACTTAAAAAATTATATTATATTATATTATATTATATTATATTATATTATATTATATTATATTACATTATATTATATTTATTATGTTTTTTCAAATTTAAATAAATTCACATTTTTTCTCATTTACATCAAACCTATAATTTAAAAAATAATATAATATAATTAAGTTTTTATAGTAAAATCAAAGACTAGGACTAATGAAAACTGCCGTTTTAGTTGGATTTTTCTGCAAAAATATAATAGATTTTGAGATATATATATATAATCAAATTTAAATATTAAATATATTGTATTATATAGTTGTTTTTTTGTCTCATTCACACTAGACCTGGCATGACAGCTTGATTATGCAGAAAACTTGGAAAGCGCACAAATCATATCAAACACTTTCATGGTGCTTTCTTGTCCTTTTTAGACCTTGACATAGCGACTTGGTATTCTTGTGCATTCTGAATCTTCAGTTTTTGTGTCATAATATATACACACGTCCTAAATACTTTCTAATACATCAGAAGGGAGCCATTAACATGTGGCATGTTCTGGTTTCAAGACTTGGGGATCTGCCCTGGTGTGTTAACAGGCGCACAGCAGACGTAGGGAAATATACAGGCGAGTACGTCTCATTCCAGCCGGTCCATCCATCATGAGGCAGTTATTCACTCCGTGGACAGCTTTGGGACAGCAGTCTGAGTGCTTTTGGATTGAGATCGAAGAGACAGAGAATTATGGCCGTTTCCTGCACCATTCGAATCTGCTGAGGAAGTACTGTCGCAACCTTGAGAAAATGTTTGCCGTCGAGGGGGCTGGACAGGCACGCTGCCATGGCGACGACGAAGTACCATTAATTACATCAGCTTGTCGCTTATTGTGGAAAATAAGATTGATTGCGCAAAATAAGAAAATTAATGATAAATGTGGTGGAAATGACTGAGTATTTCTAAATATATCATGTTATTACTGTAAGAGCAGGTTAAGTGTTTAAAACTGCAAATAAACTAAATACTTAGATTAACAAGTACATAAAACAAATGATTGCCATGATGCCAGGTTGTTGATACATGGCTGCAAAGGCTCCCTTCCTTAATAAGTCAACAGTATTTTCAGTAGACCTTCGGTCACTAAATCATTAATTTAACTGATTTGTTCTAAAACATTCACTCATTGAGAATGTATTTAGGATTAACTCGTTATTTCAACTAATTTATTCATGATTCATATATATATTTTTTTTGTCCCTGAATGAATCTGTGTTTTTAAACAAATCATTTGAATAAATGATTCAGTGACTCACTCAAATAAAGTCACTTTTATTTCATTTCTGAAACAAATCAGGTGAACTGAATGATTCAATGACTCATTCAAATACACTAATTTGTATAATTCCCGAATAAATCAGTGTTTTAGAATGAATCAGTTATATAAATTTTCAGTGACTCATTTATAAAGAAAGTCACTTAATTCATTCCTGAATTAATCAGTTTTTCAGAACAAATCAGTGGAATGAATGACTCAACAACTCACTCAAATACAGTTACTCGTATTGTTCCTGATTAAGTCAGTGTTTTAGAATGAATCAGTTTGACGAATCAGTTTTACTCACTCAGATAGTCACTTGTTTCATTTCTGAATGAATCAGTTTTTCAGAACAAATCAGTTGAATTGAATGATTCAGTGACTCATTCAAATATAGGAACTTGTATCATTCCTGAATAAATCAGTGTTTTAGAACAAATCAGTTCTACAAATGATTCAGTGACTCACTCAAATAGTCACTTGTTTCATTCCTGAATGAATCAGTTTTTCAGAACAAATCAGTTGAATGAAGGATTTAATGACTCGCGCAAATACAGTAACTGGTATCGTTCCTGAATAAATCAGTGTTTTAGAACAAGTCAGTTCTACAAATGATTCAATGACTCCCTCAAAGTCAGTCACTGGGATCATTCCTGAATGAATCAGTTTTTCAGAACAAATCAGTTAAATGAATGATTCAACTACCTGCTTAAATACAGTAACTGGTATCGTTCCTGAATAAATCAGTGTTTAAGAATGAATCAGTACTACATTGATTCATTCACTGAGTGAATGTATTTAGGATTAACGCTTAAATTCTACTCATTTATCCATGATTCACATATATATACACACACACATATACATATATATATATATACATATATTAAAATCACTTGTTTCAAGTTGAAAGAATGATTCAGTGACTATATATTGGTATCGTTCCTGAATAAATCAGTTCTATAAATTACTGAATACAGTTAATTATTTCATTCCAGTAGAAATGAGTCAGTTAAGTAAATGATTCACTGACTCATTCATCCAAAAGCAGTCACTGACAGCCACCTACTGGGCAACTGTGCAGGATGAGTCACTGAAATAATATAGTCACTGCAAATATTTCAAAAATACACTTGCTTACCTGTATGTGTCCTCTGATGCGCCTTCAGATGTGAACTCTTGGTGTAGACCTTCCGACACCCGTTGAACTGGCAGCGATGGACCCTCTTCTTGTTCTCAGCCATCTCGCCAGCTCCCGTGGTGCAGGTGCCACCCTGTTCCCCGTCACTCTGTGCGCCGCTGCTGCCGTGCTGGGGAGAAAGCGGCACCGGGTGGGCCGCCACGAGCTTGGCAGAACTCAAGCCCACCTTCCGGGCCACTAGCTTGAGCGTGAGGGTCCCGTCGGGTGAGGCACTGAGTGTGTGGGTGGATTTGACTAAGTGACGGCCCAGTTCTGGGGACGAGGGAGGCGTTAGAGAGGTGACTGCGTTCAGCTGGGCTGCGTTGACCCCTAAGGTGATGTCTGGAGTGGTCACAGTAGAAGAAGTGGAGGAGAGGGGTTCTTTACGAGGAGGAGGAGGACTGGGGGGGTTGTTGAGACTGGGAAGGAGGGGGTCTAACAGGTCTTCATCTGCATCTTCCTTCATGAAGGAGGGGGTAAGGAGGCTGTCTAGTTCCTCGTCAAAAAGGTCAGACAGCCGTTTGGGTTCCGTCTGCAGATAGCGTTCCAACTCCAAACATGTCTGTGGAAAAAGATTTGGGTATTTTTATTGACTTGAACACTTTTAATGATTTGCCTTTCTTGTACTTGCAACACCTAAACTTCATAAATATATTGATGTAACCTGACACAGAATGGTACAATTTTGTTGTGAAACCTCAAAGACTTTTTTTTTTAATTGACGAAAAATGCATAATTTATTATTAAAAACCTTTATGTGAAGCATTTATAAAACCAGTCTTATGAAAACTGTTTGTAACAAAAAAACAACAACAAAAAAAACATGTTTGTCTAAATTGTATATGGTTTTTTAATTAAATTGTGCAATTTGTGTCAGCGTCTTACATTTTTTTTTGTGCACTAATGCTTGATTTGCAGTTTATTTACAAAAACCTTTAAGTTAAGCTTTCGTAAAACCATTCTTAAATGAATCATTCTTAAAACAGTTTTATTTGTAAATTGTTGCAAGAATGCAATCAATTTTTCATAAATGCATTCTTACATTGTTCATAAACTGTCGTAAAACAAAGCCATTTTTACATAAAAAATTAATTACATTTATTACACATATTTCTTGTGCTTGTTTCATAAATTAGGCCTGTTCATCATAGTCATAAAACTTATTTTACGTCCTTTAGGTGCTAATAATATGGCCTCAATACTAAAGACATTATATCTTGTTGATACATCAAATGCAGTTGTTACCTGACACCAGATCCATTTCTTTTTTTAACATCACTTTAAATATCACATTTACGCTTTGTTTGTACCTATTAAACAACTCAAGCAATTAAATGAAAGATAAAATCATCCAGGCTAATCTACCTCATTAGCGCTGCGTGTAAAGTAATGTGATTTTTTTTTTTCCCTCTTCAGACTAACCCCTTTCTGGACCGTTAACTGGGTACTGAGACTGCTACTGCATATCATTTGCTTCAGCAGGTCTTCAGGAATAGATGGTTACACTGTGATTGATTACACAGGCTAGACTGGAGCTCTCTGGAGCTGAAGAAACAGACCTGGCCTGAATTGCTTGTTAGAGCGCTTTATGTGGAGCAAAACTGGCTCTTCAGACAGAAGGAGAAAGAGAGAGAGAGAGAGAGAGTGTGAAAGAGAAAGAGCCATCAGACTTGGATTCGTCCATTTTGGATGGGTTTTTATATTTCAGTGTAAAGAATTGTGCTCAGAACAGCAGCGTCAACACAATACGACTTAATGGCAACTTATAAGGTGCCACTACTCCTTTAAGATACTTCAAGGAGCCATATAAGAGACAATAAAACTGTTCTTTGTTTTGAAATTAAACAACACAAAGCGTCTTCCAGTGTACACAGTTTTTAAACTGTAAACTGCTTTTAAAAAAACAACAACTGTAAAATGCTCTTTTATGACTGCTGTGTGTCATACATGAGCTTATTAACATATTAGGTAGAGCACACACCAGACAGTCTTTTATGACTGTATGATATATTTAGCACCACTTATTTGATTTACATATCATTTCCTATTCAGTATTACATTTATGTATATATGCTTTAAAGGTATCGAAAAAACCTTAAGAAGCAAAAAAGAATCAGAAGCTAAAAGATGGTAATACAAAACTGAATAAAAAACAATGTAATACTTTCCAAAAAATAAGTAGAAACAAATAACATTTTTGTGAATATTACCAATATTAAAAGCTAGAAAATGGCTGTGCAGTACTAAGTTGCAAAACAAAACATCATTAAATTTGAAAATGTATATATTTAAAATATATATTTCCAAAATAATTTTTCAAACTCGCTAAATTTCAGCCTCAGCTCAATTAGAAGTACCAGCACTTATATATATAGCAAATAATAATTTAAAAACTATATATTTATAATATTATATTATTTATAACACTATAATATTATATAAATAATAATAATAATAATAATATAAATAGTATTCATAAAGTAATACTTTCTAAGTACATAAGTAAATATGTAAAAATGTAATTATATGTAAATAACCAATAATAATGATTTCAAATAATACTTTGTAAATAAATAAATCCATACAGAAATTTGTACAAATTATTTACAATTATTTTTTCAATCAATTTGTTTTTAATGTTAAAAATAAAATTGTGTGTTTTTTAAATTGGTTAGTTATAATATATATATATATATATATATATGTAAACAATAATAATATTACTAATATAATAATATATTTATAATATAATATTATAAAATAACACTTTGTAAATAAATACATACATTTATATTATATTAAATTTTATATTATATTATATTTTATATTAAATTAAATTCTAGAATAACACAAAATGAAAAAAAAAAAAAGGAAAAATAATAATAGGCCTACTTTGTAAATACATAATTTTTTCATATTGGAAATAATAAAATGCTTCAAAAGTGTATAATGTTTCTTTTTTAATGTACTTTTTTTTGCACAGTTATGAGAAAGAGCAATAATGTCAAGTTTTTATTTTCTGAAACAACTCTCATAACATGACCCAAACCTTTTACGAAATGATAAAGAACAGTAACCTATCATCTCAGACAAACTGGCCTCTAGCTATAAATGTCTCGCTTGAATCTCTGGCTCCAAACACGACGGCGGTTCGGAGCAGCTTCTGTTGCTAGGTGATGTTGTTTGCTTGTCATTTTATGAAAGGAGCGTCTGCCGTTTTTTCTCAGCGTTAAAAGCATTTTAATGTCTGCGCTGAACTCGAAGGTTTCAGAAGTCAGGTAAACAGAGCATAGCTGAACTGACATTACCTGAAACGTCAGCCGGAATATCTAAACACGACAGAAAATGCTATAGTTAGAAGACGCGGATCTTCGCAATCACCGTCTCCGCTAAAGCACCCATTTTGCTCGACTCGTTCAAAATAAATATTTGCATTTCTAAAAATCTGTTGTTTTCCCTTTCACAAAAACACACACGCGGCTTCTCGCTGCGCCGAGAACTGATGGGTAATTAGTCACTTAAATGAAGCAGTAAAGAGATACTCTCCATTCAGTGAAAGCACTGATGGTCTCGTGCATCTCTGTGCATGTTTCCCAGCTTCACCAATGACATTTAAAAGCCTCCACTCAGCACGCCGGCAGCGGTGCGCGCTCTGTGGGCCCTTTGGACACACGCCGACACGGGAGGGATTGATTTTCTAATGTGCTATAGGGCTGCGGTGGTCTGGCGTGTCACGCCTGCGTGCTGTTGAACCGTCACACGTATGACAGGAACACGGGCAGACTGAGTTCATGGGAGTTCGCGTGAGCACGTCATATCGAGAAAGGGCAGACGTGTGCACGTGTGTGTCGGGGAAAAAGAGGCAGATAAATTCTGAAGGTGAGGCGTTTGGGAGTCAGGTTTTTCTTATCGCTTTTTTCTCCGTCTCTTCGCCCCTCCTCCCGCAGGCCCTGAGGAAGTGACATTCAGGGGATATTGTTACTTAAAATGGCAGCAAATTCAATGCGTCCAGAGCCGTCTGGGTCGCTTTGGGCCGTGTGATTTAGCGGTGCGGCAGACCGGATGCCGATCCTGTGGAAAGCGATGCCGTAAAAGCTACCCGGCGGATTTGCGAATCTCCAACAATTTGGATGTTTAATCAAAACTGATCGCAACTCGACGCCCCAGTTTTGCCATAAAATAGGCAATAAAAAGGCAGAGCGTCGCTCAGTTGGATAACAGATGGCTTGAATTTCGTGTTGTAGTCCCTGTGTGGGTCACACATGATCTGCGAGAGACTGTGACATAAAACAAACCTCAAGTCCCAAGTCAAGGTCATTCGTTGTCTTCCAGGCGCTTCATTGCAATCAGAAAGCCAAGCCAAGCTATTAGATATTCATGAGACTGAGATGTATGAATTAGTATGAACAGATAGAGTGCCAGACATAGTTTTCATCTGCAAAAGCCAATTAGATGAAATGCCATTAGCATTACATAAACTTTCTAAAAAAACAGCTTGTATAGATTGAACGAGACGCATTCAAGCAAATAGCAGATGCACACAACCCGAGAGCTGGTAATTGTAAACAGGCAACAGTTAAAACCTTGCAGAACTTGCAAAATGTTAATTATTTTAGCAAAATAAGAGGGATCATACAAAATGCTTGTCATATTTTATTTAGTACGGACCCTGATAAGATATTTCACATAAAAGACGTTTAAAAATATTGCCCACAAGAGAAAATAGTAGTTGAATTTATGAAACTGACCCCGTTCAAAAGTTTACATACGCTTGATTCTTAATACTGTGTTGCTACCTGAATGATCCACAGCTGTGTTTTTTTGGTTTAGTGATAGTTGTTCACAAGTCCCTTGTTTGTCCTGAGTAGTTAAACTGCCTGCTCCCAAAAATTCTTTGGTGTTTCAGCATTTTTGTATTGGAACCCTTTTCAGCAATGACTGTATGATTTTAAGATCCATCTTTTCACTTGAGGGACACCTGAGGGACTCATATGCAACTACTACAGAAGGTTCAAACACTCACTGATGCTCCAAAAGGAAAAGCGATGCATTAAGAGCTGGGGGGGTGAAAACTTTTGAAAAACTTTTTAAATTTACCCTTAACTTCAAATTCAAAAAGTTTTCACCCTCCGGCTCTTATCATGTGTCATGTTTCCTTCTGAAGCATCATTTCAGACTTCTGTAATAGTTGCATGAGTCCCTCAGTTGTCCTCAGTGTGAAAAGATCTCAAAATCATAGTCATTGTAGGAAAGAGTTCAAATACGCAAAAATGCTGAAAACCCACAGAATTTGTGCGACCTGAAGGATTTTTCTGAAGAACAGTGGCCAGTTTAACCGTTCAGCACTAACAAGGGACTTGTGAACAACTATCATTAAAAAAAACAAAACAAAACAAAAAAACCAGCTGTGAATCATTCAGGTAACAACACAGTATTAAGAATCAAGCGCATGTAAAATTTTGAACAGGGCCATTTTTATAAATTCAATTATTATTTTGTGGATTATATGTAAACATCTTTTATGTGAAATATCTTATTCAGGTCAGTACTAAATAAAAACTAAGATGCATTTTGTATGATCCCTCTTATTTTGGTAAAATAATTAACTTTTTGCTGTTTCTGCAAGGTGTATGTAAACTTTCGACTTCAACTGTGTGTGTATATATATTTGGTGGTCCAGTTGGTTAGAATTATCCTGCATGTTCTTCGGTTTAAAAAAACAGCAGACAGAATTCTGACATCTGAGACTATTTCCACTTGACATGCTGTCTTAAATATGCAATATTCAAGGCACGAGATGCTTATAAATATGATGAGATGTGACGCAATGGTAAAACATGTTGTTCTAGTGCATATGTACATTGACAGGCAATTTAAAAATAGCGCAGACAGAACTCGTTCTACCCTCAGCTGATTGATTTTGAGTATTTAAGCAGTCAAAATGAACATCCCCAGTGACATCCAGCATACTAATGATACAAACATCACCACAGAAACACAACAAACAAATGAACAACATCATCTAACATAAACCAGGGGTGACATTTCTTGTTTTTTCTCCTAAGAAACCTGATTGGTCCAGCATCTTGCTACAGATATCTTTTAATTGGCTGTGATTGGTCAGTTTCAACATTTGCTTGTCGAATAAAAAACTTGCTGTGCCAACATGCTAAAAAATAAAGGTTCTTTATTGGCATCTGTGACTCCATAAGGAACCTTTCCATTGCACAAAAGTTTCTTTATATTGGAAGAAAGTTCTTTAGATTATTAAAATGCTGAGTAAAATGTTTCTTTTAAGAACTGCTCACTGAAAGGTGCTTTTGGAAACCTACAGTGGTTCTTTTGATACACTATTTAAAATGAAGGTTCTAAAAGAGAACCATTTTTAAATTTCTTAGTGTAAAGAACATTTTAAAACATCTAAAGAACCTTTTGTCCGATGGAAAGATTCCATGAATGTTGAAGGTTCTTCATGGAACCATCAATGCCAGTAAAGAATCTTCTGTTTAAAGGAGAAGTTCACTTCCAGAACAAAAATTTACAAATAATTTACTCCCTTGTCATCCAAGATGTTCATGTCTTTTTTTTTTCAGTCAATAAGAAATTATGTTTTTTTGAGAAAAACATTTTAGGAATTATCTCCATATGACTTCAATGGTGCCCCCAAGTTTGAACTTCCAAAATGCAACTTAAATGCAGCTTCAAATGGCTCTATGGATCTCAGCCGAGGAAGAAGGGTCTTATGGAGTACAAAATGACTAAACAAAATGACAATTTGTACACTTTTTAACCTCAAATGTTCGTCTTGTCTAGCTCTGTGATGCGCATGTGAACTCTGTGTAATCCGGGTCAATACAGTTAGGGTATGTCAAAAAACTCCCGTCTCATATTCTCCTCCAACTTCAAAATCATCCTACATCGCTGCAGAACTACTGGCCCAGTGTTTACAAAGTGAACATGCAAATAAGATCAAACACCCTTTAAAAAAAAGGTAAAACAGCAAAGTAGCACGATTTTAAAGTTGGAGAAGAAAAGAAGATGGGAGTTTTTCGACACACCCTAACTGTATTTACACAGAGTTTGCATGCATTTTGTCAGTTTTTTTCACTAAATAAGACCCTTCTTCCTCGGCTGGGATCATTTAGAGCCCTTTGAAGCTGCATTTAAACTACGTTTTGGAAGTTTAAACTCGCGGGCACCATTGAAGACCACTGTATGGAGATAATTCCTGAAATGTTTTCTTCAAGAAACAGAATTTATTTACGACTGAAGAAAGAAAGACACGAACATCTTGGATGACAAGGGGGTGAGTAAATTATCTGTAAATTTTTGTTCTGGAAGTGAACTTCTTCTTTAAGAACCGAAAGGATCTCTTGGAACCCTAAAATTGTTACTGCCCTTCAGACGGTACAGTAAATGCTTACATGTTCCCCAGAAGACAGAGGAAGTTAAATTTACCCTTAACTTCAAATTCATGCTCTTAATGCGTCGTTTTTCCTTCTGAAGCATTATTTGAACCTTCTGTAATAGTTGCATATGAGTCCCTCAGTTGTCCTCAGTGTGAAAAGATGGATCTCAAAATCATAGTCATTGTAGGACAGGGTTCAAATACACAAAAATGCTGGAAAACCAAAGAATTTGTGAGACCTGAAGGATTTTTCTGAAGAACAGCGGGCAGTTTAACTGTTCATGACTAATAAGGGACTTGTGAACAACTATTATTAAAAATATTCTGGAAACCTAAAATTCTCTTGGAAACCTAAAATTGTTCTTTAGAATATTAAAATGTTCTTCACACTAAGAAAAATGGTTTGTCTGTTCACTGAAAGGTCATTTTGGGAGCACAAAATGTCTCTTCTATGGCATCGCTGCAAAAACCCTCTACTGGAACCTTCATTTTAAAGAGTGTAGTAAGGATATGGTACGCAAATACACAAAATGTAAATAAAACCTCATAAACCTCAGTTGCATCCTAACTCCACCTTATAAAGTGTGCACGTATCTACCAGTATCTAATGTCAGTGGGTGCAGAAACCGAGCAAACGAAGACCCCCTGCCGGCATCTCGCACCACGTCGTAGAAGGAGCGACTGTCAAACATGGTGAGGTTTGAACTGATAAAGTGAGTCATCTGTGACGTGCCCCGCAGCGAGCGCAGCTGAGAATATGAGAGCGAGAAACGCAAGGCCCTTCGCTGTCAGTCACTTAGGTGCCCTTTTTTTGGAAGCCTGTCCATCGTTGCCGATTCGTGACCCGTTCCTCGCCGCGGGTTTGCCGCGATCTATCATCTGTAAAGTGACGAACCTGGCTCGCGATCGGTTGTTATGGCAGCGATGTTGACACGTCTGTCTTCCATAGTCGAACCCGCTGCGCAATTATCTTTTCTGCATCTGTGCACCTGTGACAACATGTCACTTCCTCTTGCATCTCAGCACGCCCTCTAGCCATCGAACCCATCGCGCCGCCGCCGTATATCCGACGGGTGAGCGCGATATAAGATCGGCTATCGCTCGCACTATATTAAGTTTAATACAGGGTAATCTGATTTGAGAAAGGAGTCGGAGATACCCTCATACAATCTTCTCCTCGCACCGTGACGCTCAGCGGGGATACCGTCATGCGGCGCGCCAATTAACAACGAAGCACTGCCTCCCTCCAGCAGACAAAGCTAATAAAACAAGCTGGTTATAAAAATGAATGAGGAGCCCGTGGAAGAGACGCAGCACCGACATCCAGACCAAATGCAAACAGCTGTTAAGTGAGTTGACAGAGAAATGCTCTATTAATTTTTGGGAGATGATTTAGCATCAGCTGTCCCCAGCTAAAAGCCGTTGGCGGCGGAGAGGCAACGAGCTTTCTGAAAACATGGGAACGGGGGTTATTTGTCAGGACAGGTTGTTGATCGCTGTCCTAGAACATTTGTCAAAAGGGCTCAAAACATGCTTGCGGAAAATAATCATCTTTCTCTGCGGCTGGTACCTGCATTTCCAATTTCGGGAATGGAAGAATCGTTCACTGCTCGGGACACGTGATGTTTCCATAACGGCCTGCTTTCAAAAGCATGTGCACCTAAATGCATTAACCCTTGTGCTGTGCTGAAAATCCTTTACCTAATTTGGTGTTCCCTTTATGCTATATTATTACCAAATCTTGCACTCAATTCTTTTGTTAACTTTTTGGAAAAACAAAAAACAAAAAGACCCTGTACTAATTGACGCAACTTTTTTGGGGAGATTGTTATAAAAGTCACTCAAAAAGAGAGAGAGAAAAAAAATAGTAAGACAATATGTATAATACATGTTTTAGACTGTAGAATGCCACACTGTCACATGACTTTTGTGAAAAACAACAAAACAATTTCTGTGATTCCATAAGGAACCTTTAACATCCATGGAACCTTTCCATTGCGCAAAAGTTTCTTTATATTGGTAGAAAGTTCTTTAGATTATTAATCTAAAGAACAAAACAAAACAAAAAATAAAATAAAAGAATAAAAACATTTTTTTTTATTTATCTATCTTGTTTTGGTCAGGCTGCTGAAATGAGATTTTGAGATTTTTTTAGTTTTTCTAATTATAAATATTTTTCTGAGCAAGATTTCTATTCTTTAAATAATTGTATTAAATTCATTAATGGTTATTAATAATAATAATTATATATATATATAATTAGAATATATATATGTATATATATATATATATATGAAGAGCTTATTTGCAAAAACAGATGACTTTTTTTACATTTAAAATTTAATTTAATTAAATTTTAAAAAGTTACTCATTTTAATTATGAATATTTTTCTGTATATATTATTATATTATATATTATTATAACATGCTGTATAATATAATATATTTAAATATATTTCATATAAATAATATGAACATTTTTTATATATATATTACATCATTTTATATACTATATATTTTTTGGTTATAATTATATACTTTGAGCTAGAGTGCTATTTTATATATACATAATAATAATAAATAATAAAAATTATATTTCAGTTATATACATTGCATTTGCATTGAATGCAAAGTGCTTATTCCATTTATTTATTTATTTTTTAGAAATTAATATAGTTATTTTGTATTTTTAATCAATTTTTGTGAAAAATATCTTTCTGCGGGGTACATAGTTACACCAGTAGGTGGTTACGCGACTGTTTATGAGTGAGTTGTTGAGTCGTTTACTCAAATGATTCATTCAATGATTCATTTAGAAACTAAACAAGTGACTCATGTTCACCAATGCATTTGAGCTGCATTTATTTGCTCAGAAATATAGAAACAGTAATACTGTGAAATAATACAATTTAAAATTACAATTTACAGTTAAAATTTATTCCTGTGATGTAAAGCTTAATTTTCAGCATTATTACTCCAGTCTTCAGTGTCACATGATCCATCAGAAATCATTCTAATAAGATGATTTGCTGCTCAAGAAACATTTCTGTTATTAATGTTAAAAACAGTTGTGCTGCTTCATGATTTTGAGAGAATTTTTATACTTTTTTTAGGATTATTTCATTAATAGATAGTTTAAAACAAAATCATTTATTTGAAATAGAAATATTTTGTAGCATTATAACTGTTTTTACGGTCACTGTATGTTTTGTTTACATCCACGCTGAATAAAAGTGTACTTTTTTTGTCATACAAGTAATTGTTGCCATTCTGACCATACCAACTGTCTGCTGTACCGCTGACAAAACACATGCAAGCTGATTATCCACTGGACACAACAAAGAAACCCTTCCAAAGGTTTTTTAAAAGAGCAGGCACTGTTAGATATACACACCGACTCCAGCTATCCACTTACTCCAATGACACCCTCCTGACGGATGGGCTTAGAAGTGAAACTCATCCAGCCTGTTCTCTGATCAGTCATTGATCTGTAATGTAAGACTTGGGCTAAAGGGAGAGGGGGACCACAAATGACCACCTGCCAGTGCTTTGATTCAGGAAGGGACTGGCCAGCTGGCGGCACCCTGAGACACAATCCCCCTTCAGGCCGCGGTCGATCGATAGGACGGGGGGAATGATGGGGCCGTGCGTGATCTCATCAACAGTGGCCCTCACAACTCGCCCTGCCTCCCATTTACAGCCTCGCCAGGCGGCGCCTAAAAATAACCTACATCTCATCTGCAGGAAGCTTGCAGACACACACATTCGCACATACGCAACCAAAGAGATGCGAGAGCCAGACCTGACTTTAGGTTCAAAGCTAAGAAGACTTTATAGTGAGTTAGAAGCATTTACTTGACCAAGTTACGAAACATTTGATCATTTAACAGGACTCAACATGTAGAGATTAAGACCTAAAACAAACTCAAATTCACATTTTTTTTTACATTTTTATTTTACATAATTTACATTTATGCATTTTGGCAGACATTTTATATTGAATTAGCATTAAAGAGATAGATAGATAGATAGATAGATAGATAGATAGATAGATAGATAGATAGATAGATAGAT
>JAHKKF010386484.1:0-11140 GCA_019740295.1 Labeo calbasu | reverse complement strand
GGGGGGGATGGGGGGGATACGGATCTTATTTTTTATTAAAGACTTTATTCTTAATGAAATGCAGTTGCCCTTTTTTATTCCTTTTTCTGACGTTTTCTCTTTTTTTTTTTTCAAGCAGGCAACCGACTGTCAGCAGCAAGGGGAGGTTTGGGATATGAGTGCGTGTGAGAGAAAGAGAGAAAGCTATATGGGGGTCGATTTGGGTCAGGGAGGAAGGGGGTAGAGTTTACTGAGGGGGTGCGGGTCAAAGCAACAGCAAAAACAAACACGCAGGCCAGAGATTGGAGCAGAGAAAACACGGATGGGAAAAGAACAGGAGAAAGAAAAATACACTGGAAAATAATGGAATTGTGACGAGAGGGAAAGTATTCAGGACAGCATAGTACTTGCACTACTTTTATGCAGTACGCATACTGTATAAAGTATACAAATTTTCTCTATGTACAGATGACCTGCTATATTTGATAAAATAAGCAGAACGAATACTGTATCCCATAATACAACCACCTCAAACAGCCTGAAACCAGCACTCTGAAAGTTTAGAGTCAGTAAGAAATGAATATTTTTTTTTTCCAGAAAGGATGTACTGATGTGATCAAAAGTGACAGCAAAGACATTTATTATAATGTTACAAGAGACTCCTATTTCAAATAAATGCTGTAATTCTGAACTTTTTATTAATAATTTAAAAAAGCCATCTTGATGTTCACAAAATAAATAAATAAGCAACATAACTGTTTCCAACACTGGTGATAAATACTTCTGAGCACCAAAACTGGAATAAATAAATAAATAAATAAATAAATAAATTATTATTTTTTTTAAAGAAATTAATATTTTTATTTATCAAGGATGTGTTAAACTGATAAAAAAAGACTTATATTGCTTAAATGCTGTTCTTTTTAACTTCTAATTCATCGAAGAATCACAGGCTACAAAAAATATGAAGTAGTACAACTTTCCAACATTGATAATAAAAGTAATAAATCCACATATTAGAATGATTTCTGAAGGATCATGTGGCACTGAAGAATGGAGTAATGACAGATGAAAATTCAGCTTTGCATCACAGAAATAAATTATATTTTAACATATATTAAAATAGAAAACCATTAACTGTAATAATATTTCAGTTTTTTCTGTTTTTCTTGTATTTTGAAGTAAATGTGCACTTTATAAGCATAAGAGAATTCCTAATATATATATATATATATATATATATATATATATATATATATATCTTACCGATTCTAAACTTGAGACATGAATTTATTTGTTTTTTTCTGCCCATTACTGTAGTTTTGGGTGTCACGTGATCAGTAAGAAATCATTCAAATATGCTGATTTAACATGTATGCAGTATGCAAGCATTCCTTTCCAAACATACTGTAATAAGAAAAAGAGAAGGAATAGGAAAAAATCCTGCAACTGTATATTAGATAAGTAAAATAAGATTGGATGGGATAACAGGGATGAGGAAAACTGAATAAAGTAGGGAACGAGTGAGTGAACCTGCGAGGGAGCGGGAGGGAGGGAGGGAGGGTTAGGTGTTGGAAGAGTTGCAGTATATTTATTGCCTCTGTCAAGAGCTCGTTTTCACTCATGCTTCCTGAGAGCCACTAGAGGGAAAAAGATCTCAAGCTTCCTGCATCAGAGAGACAGAGAGAGAAAAATCCTCTCACCTTTCCAGTCACGTCCTCACGTTAGCCTCGGCTACATTTTGGCTGGGTCAATGTCAGAGTAACTGCAGGCTTAAACAAGATGCTCTGAGTGAGCAATCAATCCGGCTCTGTCAGAGGGAGCGCGGCCGAGACGAGACGAGAGCAGAGGGGGGCTGGTCATATGAGGTTAAATCAGCCATTTGAAAATACTGCAGCACAAAATGCATTCATACATACCGGGCATTTGTCCTCGTACTTGAGATACTTTAGGCCAGTGGTTTTGTACTCCTATCAGGATAGATCTGTGACCAGTTTTAGGGGTCACAGATCACCCACACCTCTGGTTTACAATACTCAAATTCTGACCCTGCCATACCAGTGAAGTCGAAATCCCACAGTTATTCGCTTCTCCAGCTTTTCCTTGCACTGAAGCTCTGCTTTTGACAGGTCACAAGGTAATGATTCTGCTACCATGATGCAACAGGCAGAGCTGTCGGCTGTCAGGAGTTAAACTCATGAAGGAATAAGCTGTCATTAAGCAAGCACGCTTTCTTTCTCAAACACACACGCACACACAAGTTCATACGCGTTCACTCTCGCAGCAACCCAGCTGTCAGACTCCGGCCCTGTTTCCCAGCGCTGCCACGGCGGCCTTCTGTGGACGCCCATAGTCTGTCACACGCTCGCCGCTGTGGGAATAATGCACAATCTTCTCTTACATAGTAGCACGTAGTCAGTGGTGTGTGACCAGCTAAACTCCTGAACACATGCAGCTGCTGGAAAAAAGTTTAAATTAATTTAACTTTAAAAAGTTAAATTAATGATCGAGTCATTTTTTCTTCTTTTTACTCATATCTTTCCAATGCAACTTACATAGAATTCTAAATTCATATTTATATCTTATCAGTTCTTTGGGAATCCAATTGACCTTGGTGATGCTAGTGCCTACACTCTATAAATATAAAAAAATTCTAAAATCTATTTTTTTTTACCTAAATGCTAGGTTCAGCCCGTTGGGTCATTTTATTGGGTTGTTTGTAATATTTTTACCCAGGTGCTGGGTTACTTTTTTTTAACCCAAATGCTGGGTTCAACTTGTTGGGTCATTTTATTGGTTTATTTGTAACGGGTAGTTTTTCTGTAACTAAGTTGCTGGGTCATTTTTAACGCTGGGTTATTTTTTTTCTACCAAACGCTGGGTTAAGCCTGTCTCCGATGCAACAACCCAACTGCTGAGTTACAGTCAGAGCGCAGGCATTTTGAATCCTCTACGGGAGAGAACGGTTCTCAGCGCTGCTGATTTGGTGCACTTCTTCAGCGAAATAAAGGTTTGTATATGTTTTATTTAATTTATAAAGTCTTTACTGTGCTGTAAATTGTATTATTTTATGAAACGCAACATAAGGACGAGATGTCAGTCAGCTGCTTCAGCAGCAGTCAGTTCGCATGATGGAAACGCCTTTTGCCTTGCATAAAATTAATGGATTTTATTCATTATCGTACTGAGTTTAATTTAATTTGATGTTAAAATATGTTGTCTAATCTCAGTACTGTTCGTTTATAGGCAGGTTTTGGAGTCAGTGACGACATCTTAGGTTTACAGCTCCCCTGCAAACAGCAGCCCTTCACCGGTTCAGATTTCGGTGACACACTGCCACGAGAATTTGCACTATTTTGGTAAAAAGTGATTTTAGAGAATGGTTGAATACACTTAAATTAAAATGCTACTTTTAAACTTTTTATGTCTAAAATGCTTGTTAAACGAGTTTAACTCTTTAACTGTCACCGTCCCCTCAGTGGGATGCCTAAATTTACTTCACCATATTACAAATAAATCCTAATCTAGTCATGACAAACTATACATCGTTGGAAAGGTCTAATGTCACTCTATATGTCAAGAGGGCTCCTTAAAAATATCTGCATCATAACATGAGTTCTGACCTTTGTTCTTAGTTGCCTTTTTCCTTATCATGCTTTAGAAATCATAAGAAATTATATCTCTGTTCAAAACTTAAAATCTCAAAATTCATCCTTTGGAAGGCATTTTTAAAATCTGACACTGCATTACCACAGAAAATGTACATCAAAATCATATTACAAAATGTTTTCATTCATGAATTATAAAAAAGTCTGGATAATGCATTTTTATGTCTGTGTTCAAAAATGGAAGTGACAGTTAAAGGGTTAAATGTATGTAATATTGTAAACTATGCTGTATTCATCCAAATAAATTTAATTTGTCTTGCATTTTGTCCATGTGTTCTTGTTCTTTTTTAATTTCCAGTCCATTTTAAGCCAGCAAAATAATAATTTTTAAGCAACAGAAGACTTAAATAAAACAACCCAGCATGTTTGGTAAAAACATTTTACCCAACCCAACCAGCTGGGTCAAAATAACCCAGCATGTGTTCTGTCCAAAATTTACCCAGTGTTGGGTTGCCAAATATTTTAGAGTGTAGAGGTTTGCTAGTTTTTCTTAAATTATGCTCCACTGTTTAAGCTACAGGAACTTTTTTCCCAAAAAATAAAATAAAATAAAATAAAATAAAAATAATTAAACAGGGAGCACTACAATTTTAAGATTTAAAATTTCATTTAAGATTTAAAAGATTTCTTTATTTATTTCAATCTTTATATTAAAAAATGATCTGTTACTCATTAGGTAATGTTTCTTAAGCACACATTAACAAGCGCATTATCTCATATTTCTAGCTGAATATATATTAACTAATGATCTGTTAAGCTTTTTATAATGTTTGTTAATGATTTAGTAATAAAAGGGTAACACTTCACAATAAGAAGTCATTTGTTAACAGTAGTTACGGTTTTAATATTAAATAAACGTTATAGTGTTACCTTTTTTTAAAAAAAAAAAAAAAAGTTTCTTATGCTCACAAAGGCTGCATTGATATGACCAAGAATGCAGTAAATATTAAAATAAATATTGTAAAATATTATGACAATTTAACGGTTTTCTATATTAATATATATTATAAAATTTAATTTATTCCTGAATGTTTAGCAGCCATTATTCCAGACTTTAGTGTCACATGATCCTTCAGAAATCATTCTGATATGCTGATTTGGTACTCAAGAAGCATTTTATTATGCTGCTTTATAATTTTTTTAGGATTCTTTGATGAACTGAAAGAACATCATTTATTTGAAACAGAACTTGAGCATGCAAATGTACTTTTTGTTTAATTTTATGCATTCCTTGTTAAAAAAAAAACAATCACTAACTTCAAACTTATTTTATATTCTAAATTCTAAAATGACAGTCAGAATGATTTTGTATATTCATTCACTACTTGACTGAATAAACTTTGAAAAGAGTGCTTGATTACAGTGGCCTTGTCCTCAGCTGACTGTCAGTGCTTTCTCTCTCTAATAATTTGATTTCAGAAATGGTTGATTATTTCTGTTCCTGCTTCAAAAACTCCAGCAGTACTCATTTGACCATTTGAGTCGTCTTCTTGCTGCGTTTTCTCTGAAAATGCGCTAATGAAGACAATGTTCTGCTACAACCCACATCAAAATTATGAGCAACCCAGAATCAACCTGCTTTATTTTACAATCTTATTTCTACACAATAAGCTTTAATAACTCTTCACAGGACAGATCAGGGAGCAATGAAATCTGTTTGTAAGCACGCAACCAATTCCCATCAGAATAACACATCTCACAGGCTAAAAGAACAGACTGATCTCGGATCAGAGCGCATTCGGCACATGGCCTCAGGTGGCCTTGTTTATCACAGAGGAAATCACAAACACGAGCCGTCACTTGAAGAATCAGACAGCGCATCCGCACCCCTTCAGCAATACAGATATTGCAAAGTGACAGCCACATTCCCTCTGTCATACTGATATACACGCAACAAACTCTGGAATCTCTCTTCCTGTAAATGCTATTATGATGATGTCACAGCAAAGGCAGGGTCATTATTTAGCATGATAAATGGCCGGCAGAGCACGCCGTGCATTCTTTCCGTCTAACTCGTCTCAGTACGCCCCCAGAACGCACCTCTTCGCAAATGCAATAAGCCACCTTACTGTCTCTCGCGCACACATACAAGCAAACTCGCCTTCCCTGTCCGTCTTTTCTCGCCACTGTACGAAAAGTGACTTTGCCTGCAGACACCAGTGTGGGTGTGTGTGTGTGTGTGTTTTATGACATTTAGATGGAAGAGCGAGGGAGATCTCCCTTAAGTCAATTTGAACGCACGGGCCGATGAAATTACACAGGTAGCGGCGGGCGGCGTGACAAACGACTAGCCGCGATGGACGGAAATAACTCCACTCGGGGATACGTCCTCCGACAGAGAAAAGAAATGAAAATCTAAATTACAGTTTACAGTACGGACGTAACAGCAAAACAGCTCCTTTTGCTGGGTAAATAAATATCTATGGATTGGAGAGAGTAAAGAGGGATACGGAGGAGAAAATAGAGATAGATACAGCAGTTGCTCAGACTACAAGCATGTGATAATACTTTCATTGATGTTAAACAACCTACTGGGCCTGCCAGTATTTTCAAGGCTCACAAAAATACAATAAAATACAGAAATATTTTTTATTTTAAGGACCAGTACTCACTATTCGATTATTAGCATGCGTATAACTAGCATATTGGCTGTTTGTTAGTACTTATTAGGCACTTATTAATGCCTTATTCTGCATCACCATTTTTTTAGACTCCATCTATACTTTACTTTACAACTACCTTACTAATTATTAAAGGAGAAGTTCACTTCTATAACAAACTTTTACAGATAATTTACTCACCCCCTTGTCATCCAAGATGTTCATGGCTTTCTTTCTTCAGTCGAAAAGAAATTAAGTTTTTGAGGAAAAAAATTTAGGAATGTTCTCCGTATAGAGGACTTCTATGGTGCCCGTGAGTTTGAATTTCCAAAATGCAGTTATAATGCAGCTTCAAAGGGTTATAAATGATCCCAGCCGAGGAAGAAGGGTCTTATCTAGTGAAACGATCGGTTATTTTCTAAAAAAATGAATAAATAAATTAAAAAAACTGACAATTTATATACATTTTAGCCTCAAATGTTTGTCAAATGCTTCTCTCTGCGTGAACTCTGTGCATTTCAGTTCAATACAGTTCGGGTATGTTGAAAAACTCCCATCTCATTGTCTCCTCCAATTTCAAAATCGCTGTTTTCCTTAGCTTACATCGTTTACCTTCTTTTGTAAAGAGTGTTTGACTCTCCTGGCGCGTTCACTTTGTAAACACTGGGTTGGTACTTCTACAGCGATGTAGGACGATTTTGAAGTTGGAGGAGACAATGAGATAGGAGTTTTTCCACATACCCTAACTGGCTTGAACCGGAATACACAGAGTTCACACAGAGCTAGACAAGACGAGCATTTGAGGTTAGAAAGTATATAAATTATATATATATTTTTTTTAGAAAATAACCGTTTCGCTATACAAGACACTTCTTGAAAAATCCTGAAATGTTTGCCTCAAAAAACATAATTTCTTTACAACTGAAGAAAGAAAGACATGAACATCTTGGATGACAAGGGGGTGAGTAAATTTTCTGTAAATTTTTGTTTTGGAAGTGAGCTTTCCTATTAAGCAACAAATTAGACATTTATTAAGGGAAAATGCTTAGTTAATAGTGAATATGTGTTCCATAATCTAAAGTGTTACTTTTTTTATTAATATATTTTATATTATAATATATTTAATGTGTATGTAATACAAAAAAAAAAAAATCAGAATACAATTATAAAAATACTTGTCAAAAGTTGTAAATAATTAAAATAATTTAAGTCTCTTATGCTCAAAAATGTTGCATTATTTGATCAAAAATACAGTAATATTGTGAAAAATTATTACAATTTAAAATCTTTCTTTTTTTATTCCATTTTAAAATATAATTTATTCTTGTGCTGGCAATGCTGAATTTTTAGCAGCATGATACCTCAGAAATCATTGTAATATGCTGATTTGATGCTCAGTTATTATTGGTTTCCAGTTATTAATAATGCTTTTTTATCAATGTTGAAAACCATTTAATAAGATAGGATTCTGTTTCTTGAGCATCAAATCAGTATATTAGAATGATTTCTGAAGAATCATGTGACACTGAAGACTAGTGTAATGATGCTGAAAATTCTGCGTTACCGTCACAGGAATAAACATTTTAAAATACATTTAATTAGAAATCATTTATTAGTAATTGTAATAACATTTCAGAATATTACTGTTTTAACTGTATTAGTCTTGGTGAGCATAAGAGACTAAAGAGAGAGTGCTAAAAAAAATGTAAATGGGAAAATATTTCAGAGATATTTTACTCATAAGAATATCTAATCATTGTGGCCAACATGCACTGGAGAAAAACATTTGTTTCTTAATGAGTTTTCCCCCTACTTTCCATTGTTTTATTTCAAAGATAGGTTAGAATTTTGAGAATTTTTTCAATGAAAGATCAAAAAGATAAACAATGCAAATTTATTTTCACAGCCATCTTTGCTCATATTTACCAAGGGTACCAATATTAGTGGAAGGTATTGTTTTCATTAAAAAAAATTGTTTGTTTGTTTGTTTGTTTGGAGTTTTTTTTCCAACTTTTGCCAGAATCTGAACATAAAGTCACTACATTCTTACTTGACTGACAACTGATCTCACAACAAGATAGACTAGATAAACGATACAAACACACACAACACAACACATAAGCAATGAACAATTTTACAGCAAAAAGTGAAAGTAACATCTTACACAAGTATGCTTAAATACTTCCCTTGCTAAACAAAAACAAAAGAATATAAATAAACAAAATAAAACCCACCTCTTTGGCACGGTTAATGAAGGGTATCTGCGTCCCACTGTCAAGGTCTTCATTAATGATGAGGCGTCGAGCCCACTGGCCTGCCCTTACCACTCCACTGCCCTGGATGAGAACCATGATCTTCTCTGGGTTAGTGAGGGCATCCTCGCTCACGTAAATAAAGCTTTTCGGTTCATCCTCAGTTGCATCAACCTAAAGGAATATAAATATTACAATTAGTTTCAAACTGAGATACCAGTCACCAATTCCAGCCAATGAAATTTTCAGTTTGGTAATACTGAACATACCTAGTGCACATCAAAACAAGTTTTCACACTAACGCTTTAATTCAACGGCCTGGAGTAATTGAAGTGGTCTATAACTTTTACTTCATGTAAAACTATAAATGTATCATCCATCATCATTTAGCCAGTCTTGGCAAACTCTGTGAACCACAGTCTGAGGTGTTTTTTTGTTGTTTGTGCGACAACTCAATCCCCTGATGTGTGTCAACAACTATATTTACTCTTATTAAAGTGGGGCAGGACACTCTCAGAAACAGCGGAGTGAGTCAGAGCCTGGAATCATTTCTAATGAACGGCGCTCAATGCTGTGCTACACTGCCAGCTGCTGAAAACAGTCGACTGCTGTCTGTCTGCGTCTGATGACTTCATTACATTGCAACAAATCCGTCTTGACATTTACATGGTGTACGCTTTCCGTGTGGTAATAAGTTATGTGGCAAACTGTAAGAGGAGCATAAAATCATACGATTGAAAATAACACGATGCATTTTGTGTCTACTCTTTTTTAAAATAGACTTTGATAAATGGATTAAGCATTAAACGCAGTTGGTCACAGGTAGCTTTGCCCATGAAACTCTCTGAAAGACAATACAGACTCCAAGAACATCATTTGGTAAATACTCTCCACAAATAAAACAGCTCATAAAAGCCTGCGCCAGCATTGTTCAGGTGATTTATGGAGAGTAATTTACAGTGCTTTTAAAAGGACATAAATTCTATGTCTACCAAGTGCAAACACCCGCTATCAAAAATGATGTGTAGTTTAATGATACGCCTCTTAAAAAGTGTACTAGAAATCATAACATTATTGCTCATATGAATGCAATGACCACACCTTAGGAATCTCCTTGAGCGTACGCAATCTTACCATCAGAACAAATGTAATTTTCTCCTGGAGAGTTGAGAAGTGTTGAAGAGTATCATTCTAAAACTTAGTTTTCACACAATATAGACCACCATAATCTTATAGGATGCCAAGCACAACTGCATCAATTTTCACAATAATTCTGTTTAGATTCAAATTCTGGGCATCTACAGTATTAAGGAGGAAAAACGACATTACTTACGGGGAGGATCTCCTTCTTCAGGTTGCAGTTTTTTTCTAGGAGTTGATAAACATGCTTTGTAATGATCTACAGGAGACAAGAGAGTAATCCTTATAAGTCTTTCAAACTAACTTACAAAAATGACCTGCACTTCCTGTTGGTTTGAAAGTAAAATATAATGTAACTTCAGTTGGAAAAAGCACTTTTAAAAAAGCACTGTTATTAAGGAATATTGGATGGACCCTTTTCATATTTTCAGGGTTCTCAGAAGCAGAAGTCGTCATGGGTAAACTAAGTGATGAACAGAAAGTACGCTGAAAGAAAAAAATAGCTAGGAAATTTCACAAATAATTAAAAAGAAATGGCAAGTAACAGGCTGAATGAACTGCAAAAAATGTAAGTAGAAAGACTGATAGTATTTTCATGTAAAACATACTCATTATCATTATTTACAAATTAAAAATAAAAAAATAACGGTATACAACAAACATATTTTTTGCATTGCTATAACAGCAAAAGAACAAATGCTCAGTGCTGCTATGACTTTCCAAAAAAGGGAGCAGGGGGTTAAGGGTTAATAATGAGAGATTCACTCCCTCAGATGTTGTATTATATATACTCACACATCAGCATTCACTAGTTTTCTGTATTTAATGCAAAGGTAATATAACACAAAGAATAATGTAATAATTGTGCATAAAGGATTTTTAATGGAAATAAAATAAAAATATAGCTGCAAGCAGCAATTAAGGGGCCAAACACAAAGCTTTGCAGAGATACAGTCTCAAAGGCAGTTTGACATCATTCCAGCAAATTTGCTGATTTTGTATATGAACACAAAATCCATAATTTTCTGCCAACATCGTCTTGAGATTATCTAAGTCAAATTTGGTGGGAATCATACCAATGGTCTAGTAGGACTTTGAAAAAGTTTTCAACATGAATGAAAACAGAGGACAGGAAGTTCAGCTGACTATAGCAAGATTGATATCTACAGTATGTTCTTGGAATTACAAATCTATCCTATAATGATAAAAATCCATGCAGTGGTTTTTAATTAACCTGAAAAAGTAATATCTCCTTTTTCAAATCGAGCCATTCTCAGATGGCCTGTAAGTGTGGCGTCACACCGACAGAGGCCACTCCCACGATAGTTGATTGACATGAGCATCTTACCTCAGACCCGCCTTACATCAGCTGTAACAGTCAGACCTCCATTGTTTCGATGCCAGAGCAGGGATGTAAGTTAGACAAGAATATCTCAGACTGAGCGATTGAGGTGTTGTGTTGCTGGATGTAATAATGAACATAGTGGTCATCATTTACTCC
>JAHKKF010386461.1:0-17137 GCA_019740295.1 Labeo calbasu | reverse complement strand
TGAAAACTTTTTGAATTTGAAGATTAGGGTAAATTTAATTTATTTTGTCTCCTGGGAAACATTTAATTATCTTCTGTAGCTTCTGAAGGGCAGTACTAAATAAAAAAAAATGATATTCAGGCAAAATAAAGAAAAATGTACACATCTTCATGCCATTCAAAAGTTTTCACCCCCTGGCTCTTAATGCACCATTTTTCCTTCTGGAGCATCAGTGAGCGATTGAATTTCCTGTAATAGTTGCGTATGAGTCCCTCAGTTGTTCTTAGTGTGGAAAGATGGATCTCAAAATCATACAGTCATTGTTGAAAAGGGTTCAAATACACAAAAATGCTGAAAAATCATCTGAAGGATTTTTCTGAAGAACAGCAGGCAGTTTAACTGTTCAGGACAAACAAGGGACTCATGAGCAACTATCACAAAACAAACAAAAAAAACAGCTGTGGATCATTCAGGTAACAACACAGTATTAAGAATCAAGTGTATGTAAACTTTTGAACAGGGTCGTTTTTATAATCTCAACTGTTATTTTCTCTTGTGGACTATTTGTAAACATCTTTTACCTTACCTTATTCAGGTCAGTACTAAATAAAAACTAACATGCATTAAATTTGATCTCTCTTATTTTGGTAAAATAATTAACATTTTGCAGATACTGCAACTTTTGACTTCAATTATATGCTACTTGTGCTGCAGCAGTATGTCTTAAATACTCACACCATTGTATCGGCATATGTTTTGGCCGTAGTAAGTTCCTGTACTTGCTTTGCAAAAGCAGCAATAATTTACAACAACTAAAGCAGCAGCAGCAAGTCAGCAGCGTAGCAGATCTGTTACACCAAGACCAAATACATTAACATTGTCATATCCATTACCATGCTAAGTTGTCACGATTTAACTAACTTCACATTTATGAGCTGTTTTTGGACATTTAAGCAACTGGCCCCAAGGTGTTAAGTAGATCTGAGTCTAGTCACCATAGTGCCGTTTCTTTGGAATGGAAATATCAACTTCCTCTAAACTTGCTTTGCTCAATAATGTAGTTAAAGTTATTACAGAAAGGTTTGGTTAGGTATGCTTGCTTCCTGATTTATTACACAATTTCTTTGTACAGTATTGCTCATCTATGTATTTTTCTATGAATCTATGAAACAACGAAAGGTTATATCAACAATGTACTAGTTTAAAATGAAATAAAGAATACATTTACATTAAAAAATGATTTTTGATTGTAGATTTGGACTAATAAAGCATTTCCATTCCTAGACGGCAGTCACTTGTTTATCAACTGTGCTGTCAATCGATTTCAAGCCATCTGAGTTGGAGGTAGGCGTCGTCACAGCAGAGGATCCGAAATTCAGGTGGGTGGAAGAACCATGTTCACCATCTACACGGAGAGATCTGCACTCTGTTCTAGAGAAAACCACTTCTAGAAAGGCATTCGATGTCTTCAGTATTGATATTCGTCAAATGATGCAACATGCCTCGTTTATGTCACATTTGACGTGTCCCATATGCCAGATGCGTATTTATTTTTATTATATTTTTTGCGGTTGTGGCGCCTAAAATGACTTGCTTGTTTGCTCTGTTCCAGGATTCTGTCAGAGTCAGAGGTGGACACTCATTTGGTGTCTCTGGCTGAGAGGGACTGAGATCTCCAGGGTGCTGCTCACAGTATTGAGATATGTAGGATCCCGCTCTGAGATTTTGTTCTCGTGTAAATTCCCCGTTCCATTAAATACATTTTGAAAAAAATATTGTCAAGATTCCTGCCTTCTTCCTTTCTCTTTTTCTTCTCATGTAGTAAGGTGAATCTTTCACTGGGGGAGTCCCCATCACGCACGTCTTTCATTTTCACTGCATCCCGTGTTTTCCCTAGCTGCACTGTCAACAGGGAACTCTTTAACAAACCTGTTTTTCATTTCGTGGAATTCTTTGTGGACTTTGAGCATGTTCAGTGTAATAAGAGTCAATTAGGGCAGACTAGAGATTATCACGCAAGGAACGTCAAACACATGGTTTTCAGTTTAATCATACTGATGATCTGACTTGCCCTCATTCTTTAGTTACTTAACCAGATACTACTCAAGTTTGTAACGTCAACAAATACGAATTTAGATGATCATTCCTGTGGAACTCTAATAGTAAATCTAATCCACAAATAGATGCTTGATAAAAGAAAAGATCAGAAAATAATCAGATTATGTTATTAACAGTCATGCATTCAATTAATCAAAAGTGACAGTAAAGATATTTGTAATGTTACAAAAGATTTATATTTCTAATGTTTAAAAAAAACACACACTTTCAAAACTTTTCAATTATTTTAGTTCAGAACTCAGAAATCAAATGATTCAAGCTCCGAAGTCCCCTTCTGAATCAAATGATTCACGGTGCGCACTGTGAAATCCTGAATCCAATGATTTGCAATACGTACCCCAAAATCCTGTTCTGAATCAAATGATTCCTGATATGCGCTTTGAAATCCTGATCTGAATCATATGATTCCCGATGCACGCTCCGAAACCCGTTCTGAATAAAAAGATGTCCGATACCTGCTCCGAAATACCGATCTAAAGCAAATGATTCGCGATAGACGAAGTTCCAATCTAAATCGAATGAATCGCGATATGCGACTTGAAATTCCGATCTAAATTAATTTTTTTCGCTGTCCGCGCTCCAAGGTTCCGATCTAAAGCAAAAGATTCGCAAACCCGCTCTGAATAATGATTCACGAACCATCATTTCAGATCAGAACTGGGAGCGTGCATTGCGAATCATTCAATTTGTGGAATCATTCAAGAACGCGCTCTTCTGATCTAAATTAAATGATTCGCGATACATGCTCCGAAACCACGATCTGAATCAAATGAGCTGAGGTACACGCTCTGAAGTCCCGATCTAAGTCAACTGATTTGCAATAACGCGTTTTGAAGGCCCGGTCTGAATCAAATGAAGCGCTTCGAAGCAATGAATCAGAGTTTCGAAAAGATTCAGAGTTTCGAAAAGCTCCATTTCACCTTTCACGTGCTTTTTAAAATCATTACGATGTCAAAATTTGAAAATGAATGGCTCTTTTAATTTGATCTGGGGTTTTTTTAGCAAATGAATCGCTTGAAATGAAAGATCGAAGTCACGAGTTTGAATCAATCGGAGCGGTTTCAGCATAAATGACTCACTCAATTGATTCAGTTGACCTGTTCGTCTTTTCGCGTCTTCAGCCATGTTTACACGACACTTTCAGTGCTGCTACTAGCTTAGCTCATTGGTTTTATGAAAATTAACTGAAAAAGTATTTTGTGTGTGTGTGTGTGTGTTAAATTTGCATGAAAAGATATTAAAAAAATTAAACGCTTATTTAATAGACACAATGTCTTTCAATAATTCAAACACTTTTCAAGTACCTCTTCAGAATTATTGCTATTTTCAAGGGTTTTCCAGGCTTTAAATTTCAAAAAGTCAAACTTCATACTTCATTCCCTTTAAGTACCTAGTATGAACTCTGCATGCAAATCAGCATATGTGACCCTGGACCACAAAACCAGTCATAAGGGTCAATTTTTTGAAATTGAGATTTATACACAATCTGAATAAATAAGCTTTCCAATGATGTATGGTTTGTTAGGACAGGACAATATTTGGCCGAGATACAACTATTTGAATAGCTGGAGTCTGAGGGTGCCTTTAAAGTTGTTCAAATAAAGTTCTTAGTAATGCATATTACTAATCCAAAATTACGTTTTGATATATTTACAGTAGGAATTTTACTAAATATTTTCATGGAATGTGATATTTACTTAATTTCCTAATGTTTTTTGGCATAAAAGAAAAATCTATAATTTTGACCCATACAATGTATTTTTGGCTACTGCTACAAATATTCAGCGACTTAAGACTGGTTTTGTGGCCCAGAGTCACATATTAGAATAATTTCCGAAGGATCATGTGACACTGAAGACTGGAGTATATTAAAATAGAAAACTGCTATTTTAAATTGCAATAATATTTCACAAAATAACAGTTTTTCTCTGTATTTTTAAGGAAATAAATACAGCCTTGAACAGAAAAAAAACATTAAAAATCTTACTGATCGCAAACTTGTGTATACACACGTGTGTGTGTATATATATATATATATATATATATAGAATGGGTTTGGAATTCACCTCTCACCATGTGACAGTGATGACGATGGTTATGTCATACTGAAATCTTTCCAATGGTTTTAACAGTGTGATAGTCATTGTCAGGAGAACAAATCTATGGAATTTCCCTAAAATTCATGATCCTTGGCTCTTCCGTCTCCAGAAACATGATTAATGCTATTTAAAAAACAGGAGCTGTGACTCTGCGTTAGGTGGCGATCTGAATAATCCGTAAAATTACACCGATCTATCATGTGTTTTATGAATAATTTGTTATTACAGACCTAGCACCTAACATTGAATATATAATGCTTATGCACCTCACACCACTAGTGGTCGAGTGTTCATTTCTCTTTCTTGTGGGGAACTTCATACCAAGTGTGAGTCAGTTATTCATCACTCCACTTTAGCAGACCCAAGGAATTTTATTCAACTCTAGTGACGCATCTACGTGACTCATGTGTTCCAGAAAGGAAATGATACAGTTACTGTACACACCAAGGGCTTTTTTTTCTGAACCGACACTATGGGCTGGTATTCCACCGCTACAGGGGTTTACATGTTCTTTCACAAGTTTCACAACTCAGAAAATTTCCAGACCTTCTGAAATCATTCAAACCAAGAAACACCCAGATTCGGAAATTCATTTCATTTCTTTTGTTTTTAATGTAAAAATATTTTCACAGTGCAATATATATAAATTTATATATAGACTATAAACATTATTGACAAGTGTTCCATTTCACAAATTTACAAATATAAAAATATATATCTCTATGTGTATTCACAAAATATACAGATTTTCCCAACTCTCTGGCTTCAGAAATATCGGTAAAGGTTTTGGTCCAGATCTCTGGGGTTCTTTCAGTGTTCAACAGCACCATCGCCATCATGTCCCCCCTCTCCTGTGGAAGGAGTTCAGCTCTTCTTTTCCTCTTCGGCAGAGTCCCATCGAGGGATTGGCGTTTTGGGATATGGCACACATTGTCCCAGACCTTGAGAGAGCACCTACAGCCTTCGCTGCTTTGCATAATAGGAAATGTTGTCCTGACAGCCACACTATCTCCCACAAAACTGGATGTCGTCATATATCTGTTTAAAGAAAATGAAAAACATACATAAATATGTATAATCTAGCTATATGAGATGAATTTCACAACATCAGGAATGTTAAAACAGAGAAATTTGTCAAGGAAACTTACACAATCTTCATCAGACATTAACTCCTCATCGCTCTCCTCTGATTCGCTCTCAGGCAGAGCCCTCAGCTCCTGTGCCGTCCGGTTATACAGCTGCCTCTGGATTTCGCTGTTCTGTCTGCCGAAGGTCAGGTGGTACGGCGTGTACCCGCCATAGGTTAGACTGTTAACGTCGGCTCCCAGAGATATTAGTGTGCACACCAGTTTAAGGTTCTGCAGATCCACAGCCAAGTGGAGTGATGTTCGGCCGCTACACTGTTCCTGAACGCAAGAAATCGTACATTAGCTCTCTTTGCAAGCATATATAAAAGTTATTTATGAAGCTGGAAAGTGTTTAGACTCATACCGTACCTTTGTGTTTACATCCGCCCCAAGCTGGACAAGACTCTCCACCATCGAGAGGTAGTTGTTAATGGCTGCAATATGTAGACACGTGTGTCCTGTAACAAAAAAAAAGAAGGATGGCACTTTAAAAACTGCACTTTTTTTATTCCAGCTGATGACTTTTATATCGAGGCAGATGGAAAGACTTACCACTGTAGTTTGGGAAGCTGAGAATGGCCTGCAGATGCTGGGTCTGAATCTGAGTCAGTACTGAGAAGCAAGCTAGCGAGCCTTTTTTGCATGCGATGTGGAGGGCCGTGTTTCCACTTTGGTCGACCAGTCGTGGATCGCAGCCGGCCTTTAGCAATCTGTCCACCATGTGTGGCTGTTCCGTGACGACGGCGAGATGCAGTGCAGTCTGCAAAGGGAGGTTGACGTCAGTCAAGGTCGTAAAACGAGTTGTGTTTTTAAGTGAACAGCTCTTTGTGGAGGTTCAATTACCTGTCTTTGGTTGTTCTGTCTGTTCAGGAACGGGTCGTTCTGACACTGTTTGATAATCTGGATGGCGTACTCTTCCGCCTCATGTATGATGGCAAGGTGAAGATACCTGGAAAATAATGTGGGAGGGTTTTTTTTAGAAAATATTTTAAGAACACTCTCAGAGGATGTGGTTTAGCAGACACACACACAGTACGAGCAGGCGGCGTTTCGCAAGAATGGAGTTTTTAAGGTTATTTCCAACCAGTGTGGCTCCACACATCTGATACATTATCTGCGCTTGGCCGCACGCCAGGGACTTTCCTGCCTGCGCACTTTGTTTCTCAAGCGCCTCCCACTTTGGGCGCTGCTCCAAAACGAGATTTGTTTACTTCCGCACTTAAGCGATATTTCGCAAATTAAAGTGTTTGCAGAAGTTCTGTAAAAAGTCAGTGAAGGGATGTTGTTTTCGGTTTACAATAATTGCTCAGTTGGTTCCAACTGAGAATATTCTAGAATATTTTACTTATATCATTTTAATCGAGCGAAGGAAATAGGAATCTAACAATAAATGCATTGTTTTATTTAACGCAATCAACAATTATTTTTAGACACTCAGAACTCTAAAGCAGCCTAGGTTTTGGTCAGCCACACTTGATGCATGTTGCATTAAATGAGTCAATTTCTGCACTTTTTTTCTTGCTGGCAAACTTCCTACGCATTTTTGTCTTTAAAATAAAACTGGAAAATGTTACACTTACGTGTCTCCATCCTCAGTGACTTCTTGTGTCCAGGATTCACACGTCCCCTTTGGAATCAGGCTAGGGTTTTCAAAATGCAAAATCTCCATTTCCTCCACAATTTTCATATACTCGTCCTCCTTTAGCGAATCCACGCCGCTGTCGACGCGTTCCTCGCACTGTTGCATTTTCCTGTTTTTCATATCCATTTCGTCTACATCACAATCCCCATAATTCATGCTAGCTCTGTGTACATCCATCGCGACGCTCGCTATATCGCAGTCAGCAGATAAGTGTGCCGAGAGGGCGGTGCAACGCTCTTTTATAGCTGCGCCTCCGGTTCCATACTGCACATCGGGGGATTTCCAATGTGCAACTATCTTAAACCTGCTCCGAAAAGGGGAACTCGTAGCGGGCTTTTATTTAGAGAATTTCCCTCAAGATGACTCCGCGAAGTAAGAATGAAAATCTGTATTTTCCTATTACACATTCAAATCTACCTGGTAGTATACGCAGTAAGCCAAACTCACGGCAAAATGAATGACAAGAGCTCATGAATGAAAAGTCGTGAGGAAGGGGACTATTAATGATGCAGGAAATATATATGCAGCTAGAAATAGCTCTTGATATCAACAGTATTTTTGTTTGTTTGTTTTCATACTGAGGTGCAAGGACACCAAAATAAATGTCTCTGCATTATGTAACATTTAAAAGCAATTGTCATTTATTTTAAAGACATATAACATAAATTAACATAAATATATATATTAAATTTATTAAATCTTATAAAAAAAAAGGCCACTTTTTATATATGTTAATATATGTTAAAATTTTATATGGAAACTTTTAGATTGGCAAACGTTAATGGAACATGTGGTTAATGTGGTTATTCTGCTACAGGACACATGTGGGAACTTACAGGGGAACTTGTAAGTTCAGACATCCACTAAAAATCACCTTGACACAAATTCTGTGTCTGAGAAACACTGTTGAACTTCCTTTATCAAATGAAAGGTGTCTAGAATTTCAGATCAGTGCATGTAGTTCCAAAACATCTGAAAAGGAAAAATCCTTAAAAAAAAATGAAACAAAATAAAATACAAATATATAAAAACAATTAATTAAAAATGCTTGCAGATGCCACTTGCTTAGATTCAGATATTGTACGTGTGGCTTGAATGTTTAAGTAATTTTGGAGCCAGTTTTTTATGCCTTACAATGCAAAGTTTTTTTACAGTGCAAAAAGTGTTCTACAAAATTCTGAAACATTTTCATAATTATTATATGAATGTGAAGAGGGCTGAGTCAGTTTAAAGTAACTGAAGTGAAACATCCCACATGGAAGGCCCCTCGATGTTCCACATGATGCAGGTTTGGGGGGTCCACCATATTCCCCTGCACTTTTTTCTGGGGCTCCCCCTTCAAATTTTCTAGCGGCAACCATCTTACTTCACAGCCTTTTTAGTATTTTCCATGACAGCACTTGAAGCAAATGAAACTAGTCAAACACTGAACTATAAAGACTGGAATTTTAACAATCTTACGTCAGAAAATGCTACACTCTGAAAAATGCTGGGTTCTTTTCTTTTTTTTTTTTTTTTGTATTTTTCTGGGTTCAGGCTGTTGGGTCATTTTATCAGGTTTTTTAAAAATATTTTTACCCAGGTTTTGGGTAATTTTTCTGCAGGGTAAAATATGCTGGGTGATTTTTTTTTTTTTACTCAAATGCTCAAATGTTTGTCTGCACTCTAAGAAATGCTGGGATAGTTTTTTTAACCCTAATGCAGGGTCATTTTATTGAGTTGTTTTTTAAAATATTTTGTACCCAGGTGCTGGGTAGTTTTTCTGCACTCTAAAAAAATCCTGGGTTATTTTTTTTAGCCTAAATGCTGGGTTTAGCTTGTTGGGTCATTTTATTAGGTTATTTTTAATATTTATTCCCAGGTGCTGGGTAGTTTTTCCGCACTCTAAAACATGCTGGGATCAGCTTGTTGGGTCATTTTATTGGGTTGTTTTTTAAATATTTTCTACCCAGGTGCTGGGTAGTTTTTCTGCACTTTAAAAAAATCCTGGGTTATTTTTTAGTCTAAATGCTGGGTTTAGCTTGTTGGGTCATTTTATTAGGTTATTTTTAATATTTTTTCTGCACTCTAAAACATGCTAGAATTAGCCTGTTGGGTCATTTTATTGGGTTGTTTTTTTGTTTTGTTTTGTTTTTTTACCCAGATGCTGGGTAGTTTTTCTGCACTCTAAAAAATCCTGGGTTATTTTTTAGCCTAAATGCTGGGTTTAGCTTGTTGGGTCATTTTATTAGGTTATTTTTAATATTTTTATCCAGGTGCCGGGTAGTTTTTCTGCACTCTAAAGTATGCTGGGTTATTTTTTTTTAACCCAGATACTGGGTTCAGCTTGTTTGGTCACTTTATTTGTTTTTTTGTAATATTTTGTAATAGTTTTTCTGCACTGTAAAAAATGCTGGGTTATTTTGTATTTTATTATGCTGGGTTCAGCTAGTTTTTTTTTTTTGGTCTATGTTTCATTTATTTATTTATTTATTACCCAGGTGCTGGGTAGTTTTTCTGCACTCTAAAAATGCTGGGATATTTTTTTTTAACCTAAATGCTGGGTTCAGCTTGATGGGTCATTGGGTTACTTTTTAATATTTTTACCCAGGTGCTGGGTAGTTTTTCTGTAACTCTGCTGCTGGGTCGTTTACTGTCAATACAAATGATGACCCCCCTCACAGACCTGCCCAGCGCTGGGTTAGTGTAACCCAATGTTGGGTAGTCTGTGCCAAACCGGTTAAAACTGGTTACATTTGTCAGCAGTCAAATGTTCTGTCCTGAGAGAAAACCTGACTGACGGGAAATTTCCTGAATGAAATTAAGGTTTGTATTGTATTGTATTCCTTTCAAATTATCATTGTGTGCATAGAAAACCATCTGTGGTCTCACATATATTTGTTTAAATGCATGTCGCAGCTAACATCTGCTTGGAACACTACCCTTCTGCAAACGCAGCATTCACCGCATTTACACTCAACAAGACATTGAACAAAAAAATATTGTATATGAAGTGTTTTTGTCCTATATATAAAACAGATTTAAGAGTACATTGTTTTCATTTAAAATGAAAAACCTTCATTAGGTTGACTGACCCAGTACTTTGTCAAAAAAAAACCTAGCATGTGTTCTGTCCAATATTTACCCAGCACTGGGTTGCCAAAAAAAAACCCAGAAATGGTTTGTTTAAACCCAGGATTTTTTAGAGTGTACACTCTTAATACAACCTGTAAAAATAGGGCACAGTGTAATTTGAAGGAATTTTTCCGTATTTATTTTTTACAGATGTTTTATCAGTATTTTAAATTTAACACTTCACTGCATTGTGTTTTAGAAAAATGTCAGTAAAATTAATGGATAATGTTGTGTGTAATGAACTGCCAGTACTTTTTCTGTTATTTTACGGATTTATTTTTTTACAGTGTAGTAAATTTCACAAATAATTATAAAGAAACTTCAAGAAGCATTTTGAGTTAAACAAGTGTCTTGTAAAACATACTTAAATAACCTGTTTTATACAACTTTGAAAAATCTTGTTACAGTGAAACTAATCTACACTTATTTGCATGACAGAAAATATGCATTTGCCTTCTTTCAAGTAGAGAACAAAGGCATGATCTGCAGTCTGGTTTCGTATCCACCTCCTCAAACAGAGCAAGACAGATGGACAGGACAAAAAAAAAGTAAAAAAAAAAAAAAAAAAAAAGAGATAAGGAAACTCCAGGTAAATAAAGCCTGAATTAGTGTGATACTGTCTGTTGTACCTTTCTTCACCTGACGTTCGCACTGGAAATCACTGTGGCTCTGTTTGCATGAGGGAGGAGCCATAACATAGCAACCGTTTCTACCAACAGCACTTATGTCACTATGGCGATACCGTGACATGCGTCAAGACGGATGTCTAGGTCACACCTCGTTGCGCTCTCCTTTCTTTGTTATGAAGCAACTGAAATGATGCTTATGAACTCCAAACATTATTTCCTAAGTTGGAGTTCAATGAAAGGAGATTCACAGAAAGCACTAGAAGAACATTCCCTGAATTGTTACATACACAGGTTTGAACTTGAATGCACAACTTTGGAAACTTTGGCTACAGGCCGTATTGAATGTATGGTATGTGTGAAATCATTTTTCATGTTTTCATGCATATGCAGAGGATTAAGTTCTGTTCTGAATGGAGGGAGTTTTGGGAGGTCCAGGTGTGGGACGACAGTTTGACCCACTATTCTTAGTCTGACAACACTTTAAAGATCAGCGCGTGGGCTTGTGTTAATCTGGGGTAGACCTGTTCTGAGCCTGAGTCATAATCCAGCTTCTGTTCATGCTGGTGTTCGGCGTGTCTCTGAGACTCTGCAAATTGCGCAAGTGCGCCAATAACCAAAGAGTCCTGTGAATGAGAGAGAATACGCATACCAGGAAAACCCTTAAAAACCACTTGTTCCAGAACCTGATGTGTGAGATCCACCCACACTGATAACAGCCAGCCAGTTTGAACAGGCATGTGTTATGTTTTGTTACTAATGGTAATTAATTATGTCACATTTTTTAATTTGTATGGAATGTAGCATGATAAGTTACTTTTGTGCTGCTTTTCCACAACGTCAGTTGACGCAATGTGAAAGGTATCGGCTTGGCTTGCACACATTTCTTAAATGTTTTTTTTTTTTTTTTTTTTACATGAGGAAGGAAGAGGTTTTGTTTTTTGGTTAAAGTATTAAGTAAGTAAGTAAGTAAGTAAGTAAATAAATAAATAAACAAAAAGTCAATACAAAAAAAATCTATTTCATTCTTTTTTATTCAATTTGTATGTCAATTACAAAGGGAAAGGAGAGGATTTGTTTGTTGTTGTTGTTGTTACTACTCATTATTATTATTATTATTATTATTATTATTATTATGCACACTGAGTGAAAAGTGCAAAATATTTAATTTCTTTCAAATTCTTTTATTAAATTTTATGTCAAATGCATGCAGAAGGAAGTTTTGTTTGTAAAATAAATAAATAAAAATACATACTACAAATAATAAGAATATTATTATTATTATTATTATTATGCACACTGGGTGAAAAGTTGTACTGGAAAATAAAAATAAAATTCAGTCATTTATTCAATGTCAAATGTAGGCAGAAGAAGGTTTGTTTGTGAAATAAATAAATAAATAAATACTGCATATTATTATTATCATTATTAATTATTATTATTATTATTATTATTATTATGCACAGAGTGAAAATTTTAACTGCAAAAAATTCAGTCTTTTATTCAATTTTATGTCAAATGCATGTGAGTTGTTTTTTTTTTTTTTTAATTAATACAATAAATAAATAAACAAATAAATAAGTAGTAGTAGTAGTTGTTGTTGTTATGCACACTGAGTGAAAAGTTGAACTGGAAAATAAAAATAAAATTCAGTCTTTTATTCAATTTTACGTCAAATGTGAGGGTGTTTTGTTTTCAAAACAAACAAACAAATAAATAAATAAATAAATACTACAAATTAGTAGTAGTAGTAGCAGTAGTAGTAGAAGTAGAAGTACTACTACTACTATGTTGTTGTTGTTATGCACACTGAGTATAAAGTTGAACTGGAAAATAAAAATAAAATTTAGTCTTTCATTCAATTTTACGACATATGCATGTGGAAGGAGGATTGTTTGTGACAAATAAAACCAATACTAGAAATTATTATTATTATTATTATTATTATTATGCATACTGAGTAAAAATTTGAACTGGAAAAAAAATTCAGTCTTTTATTCAATGTTATGTCAAATGCTATGGAAGGAGGTTTTGTTTGTTTGTAAAATAAATAAATACATACATACTGCAAATTATTATTATGCACACTGAGTGAAAAGTCGAACTGGAAAATAAAATTCAGCCTTTTATTCAATTTTACGTCAAATGCATGTGAGTGTGGTTTGTTTTTAAAATAAATAAATAAATACTACAAATTAGTAGTAGTAGTAGTAGTAGTAGTATAACTACCACTACTACTACTACTATTGTTGTTGTTATGCACACTGAGTGAAAAGTTGAACTGGAAAATAAAAATAAATTTCAGTCTTTTATCCAATTGTATGTCAAATGTGAGGGTGGTTTGTTATTTAAAAATAAATAAATAAATAAATACTACAAATTAGTAGTAGTAGTAGTAGTATAACTACCACTACTACTACTACTATTGTTGTTGTTGTTATGCACACTGAGTAAAAAGTTGAACTGGAAAATAAAAGTCAGTCTTTCATTAAATTTCATGTCAAATGCATGTGGAAGGAGGATTGTTTGTGACATAAATAAAACAAATACATTTTTTTAATTTCATTTCATTTTTTTAATTAATTTTGTGTGTCAGCTACATTTTTTTTTCTTTGTCAAAATATTTTAAAATCCTAAATCATTCTGTTTATTTTCGTGTTTTTAGTGTGGGCATTTGGACCCCACTTTATTTTCTTTTTGCTTGCCTTACACATCATATTTGATCACATCATACACATCACATCATCATACGCATCATACTGACACGCTTTTTACATGAAACGTAACCAGTTCACAGTTCAGTTTGTCATATTTTAAAATGGACAGTAGTTTCCTGTAAATATGGTGTGATGATGCAAAATGGACTAAATGAACATCCGTGACGTTGATCTGATCTGCACACTGTTTTTGAGTATTCTCTGTACGTGACACAACAAAACCCAGTGGCCTTTTCCACACCTTACGCCTGCCATACGTCTACATATGAGTCAGCAAGAGCAGATCTTATGATTCGTGTACTACATTATATAAAGGTCTTCATTTATGTCAATTGTTGTAATGAAGGAAACGTTATACAGTAAATGCTGTAAGTGATGTAGCATGAAGCAAAGGCCACAAAGAGTTTCCATTCACAGGGTCTCCACAAGATACTCGTTATTCTTCAATTTACAAGAAATCATATACAATGCAATATACAGTATATGATACAATTTTTATATAATTGAATTGTGTGGGTGTATATAATGTTTCAGCTAGCCTGTTTGGATTTGAAATAGTTTTAGTGTGTAAAAAAAAAAAAAAAAAAGGTAAAACAGTGTATACAACTGCTGTATTACAAATGCTGTAACGTCTGCAGGATTATAATGGCATAAGTTTTGTTTCAGTCTTTACATACACACTAACCTGTGTTTTATTTCAAGTGCAACAGGATTATGACGTAAAAATCATTGTCTATTTATATATTATACTACAATCCTGCAAAGAAAATATGTATTTCCTTATGTATTAATGATATTATATTCAATGATGCATATTTAAAATATAAAGAATAATATATTGTGTTAATATAGTACAATATATTAAATCATACATAATTAATTGTCACTTTTCATTAATTAAATAAAACATATGTGACAATATATATTTCCTTATGTTATTGTGTGTGTGTGTATAGTGATATGTAGTTATTAGTGTTTCCCCTAGGATTCCAGGTTTGGGGGGAGGGGGTTACCAACGGTACGGTACGGTACTTTTTGTCGGTACATTACTCACTTAAACACTTATTAAACACTTATTTCAGTGAAAAAATAAGTCTAAAAATCTCAGTTTCAACATTTTGAACAATAGGGCCCTACAATCTTTTTTTCTTTTTTTCGAAATTCTTGTGTGTTTTAATTTTTCTGATAATCAAATACAGGCATTGAATATTTATTTATTTTTATTGAAATAAACATTAAACCTTTTTATTTGTTGCCAAACAAACAGAGTTTTTCTGTTATTTCTGTTATTATTATCATTTCTGCATTTAATTGTTTAATTACATTTGCCAGAAATAGGAATATTTAAACACCTACATTATACTGTACAAAAGTAATACAAGACTAAAACATTTCTGTTACATGTTAAACCGTACTTTTATTTTGACAGGTTGCCGGTTAGTTTTTGTGTGTATACACTACGGTATGATGCTTAGTTTCTCAAATGAAACGGTAAAATTTACATGAAGTGACTCTCACAGCAGTTCTGGAGATTAAGTTCATGCGTTTAAGTCGTCATATAATGAGACGCAGAGGTCGAAAATAACCGCGAGCGTCACGTGTGCTTCATTATTTGTGTTGTAAACAAAGCCGGGTCTCCGCCATTCATTCATACAGAGCCAAGCGGAACATGGAGGATTCATATCTAAACCGACACTAGTCCATATCGCGATTCGAATTAAGTGAGAGACCTGCTTTTGATTTATTAAACCAAAAATTGACGAATTCTGCAGCATCCCGCGCTATAGAGTAAATTCCGCGATCCCGTCCGCAGGGATCGAATGGCAGGGGAAACACTGTATATTTATGGACTGATTAAGTTATGAATGTCAAATCTCATTTTCCACCCACTATGTTGCCATGCTTTTAACAAGACAGTGACTTTTATTATTTTTCCCCATATAATCACACATTGTTTCACAAATGAAATATGTAGCTATGCAAGCAATAAAATGAGATAAAGTTTATAATTATGTGTTCAGCTATTGATATACGCTAACTTATGAAATAGAAATGGATTGAGTGTTTTAATATAAATCCTATTCACCTTATTCTTCAGAAGTAAGCCTATGGGCGAGACTTTCGGTTCATTAGCCGCTATAGGAAAATAACCAGAAAAATAAAAACGTGCAGTAAACTGTTAAACTGTTTGCACTACAAACCAGTGTGTTCATAATTAAGATAATACATTAACATAAAATGGTAAGATACATCAATTTGCAATATCAAGCAGCAAAACGAGCTGATTTGTACAGTCAAAAATAGCTGGACGTGGATGAGACCAGAAGCCAAACCCATAAAATTTACAAATGGCTGCACCCACTCTTACGGAAAAATACGGTTGAATTGCACATTAAAATACAGTGCAGTTTCTTAATTGCTATATATTTTTATATGTATCAACACAGCCATAAATGGTCTATGGACATTGCAGTATAGTGAAAAATATAAGCTTTAATTTCCTATGTATGAGAATGTACAGTCTGTGTAAAGGCAATTCGATATCAGTGGTTCGCACGCTCAATCGCGTGCTGTCATACCGTTAGTTATTTCACTGTACAGTTTGCTAGCTAGCTATGCCTCGTCAGGTAAATGCATATTACCTGGTTGCTAGAATTTCCAAAACAGCTCGGTCATCCATTCAGGTTGTGTCAGTATTTGACCGTTGAGAGAGGCGGCAGCGTTCCCCATGAGTGGGCGTGGTTTCACAGCAGACAGCGGACACGCCCCCATGCTTGTTTTTTTTTTTTTTTTTTTTTTGGTTTGTTTTTTTTTGTTTTTTCCAAGATTTTGTTAGCTTTTATTTACTTGGCGGCTTTTTAATCATTCATATTTGGTTGGGTGGGTAATAACACATCTTTCTGTGGTGTGACAAACTCACAACACATATTTAATATTACTGTACACGGTCTTTAATATATTACATTATATGTTACAGTATATTCTCACATATTTTTGTTTCGGTAAGGGATTACGAAACCCACCTACTGTTGTATTATTAAGCAATATCTCATAATAACTAAACAGCGGACTGCACTCAACATATTGGCACATATCTTTTGATATGACCTCATTTGCCGTTGGTTGGAATGTTTTCTGGGGTTCTACGGAAAAACGTGTTGGTGACGTGTCCCACCCAGGTATAGTATAATTGAAATACTATTCTTAGTTTTCTTCATATTATATATATTTTGTTTGTTTGTTTTTCATTTTCTTTTTCTTTTTTTTAATTAAAGTTTTTGTAATTTCGTCATTGTGGGGTTTTGTAGGGGTTTTTTTTCATACAGTTTTTATTCATTATTATTTAACATTAGTTTTAGTTATATTAGCAGCCTACACTACAAGTCAAAAGATTTTGAACAGTAAGATTTTTAATGTTTTTTAAAGTCTCTTCTGCTCACTAAAATACAGCAAAAACAGTCAAATTTTAAAATATTTTACTATTTAAAATAGCTGCTTTCTATTTTAATATATGTTATAATTTAATTTGTTCCTGTGATTTTAAAACTGGATTTTCAGCATAATTACCCCAGTCTTCAGTATATGCTGATTTGCTGTTCAAGAAACATTTTTTAAACATTTTTATGATCAATATTTAAAACACTTTAGTACATTTTCATTCTGTAATGAATAGAAAGATCCAAAGATCTGCATTTATCTGAAATAAAAAGCTTTT
>JAHKKF010386445.1:0-15011 GCA_019740295.1 Labeo calbasu | reverse complement strand
TACCTTTACTGGGTAACACAGTTGACAGGTAACTTAGTTGACATTTTTAGTGTTTTGGGCCTATACTCAACATGGAAGCCTAGAACTACTGAGCGTATGGCATGTTTAGAAATATGTTTTCATAAACAAAACGTAAGTTTTAGTTCAATTGTCTTGTTAAAATTTGCAGCAATAATACTTGTGTAACACTGTTGACAGTCAATTAATTCACTCTTGACACAGGTTTGCAAGTCTAACCAATATGAACATAACTTCTAGAGTTTTATCCAAGGAACTATCATCATACTGTGCAAATTATGCGAGAATGGGACAAACCATTCCGTTTTGAGGGGGGTTTTCTAGTGGGTAACTTAGTTGACAATGGTTTTTTTGGACAGAAGTAAAACATTATATCACAATAAACACTTATTATTTTTGAAGCACACACCCAAATGTCTTAATAACCTAATCTAACTAAAGGCAAAACTATGAAATTTATTTATATTCGATTTATAATTTTCATGCTTAAATGCAGAGTAGAATGAACAACTTCACAAAATCAGACAACTGAATACCAGGGTTGTATGCGATATGAACATCATTTTTGAACAAAAGATATGGCTTTTTCAATATATAATAGTTTGATTGGAAAATATAAAATTGTGTACTAGAAAATTAAGCATTGGGCTTTATACTGATGAAAATACATTAAAAATATTGTCACAGACATGAGATGTACCCACAATTATAAAATGACCCATTCATTTTAAAAAATATTACTGTTGATGGTAAAATTTTATTAAAATGCTTTAGCAAATTCTAGCTAAATTGCAGAATTTTTAGTAATGGAAAAATATGAATTTATAAAAAAAAAAAAAAGAAAAAAAAGAAACAGATTCTGAAAAAGTAATCTGGGGACTTTTGGCGTACTTTTAATTTTCAATCTAAGCACCACATACTATTTAAGACAGTTTGGATGTACTGGTATTTCCTTTAAGCAACCCAAATGTAGTTTTTCAGCAGTAATTGAATGATGTGTTGTCCACTACCACTTTATTTCCATTTACTTAGTGGAATCACTGCCGTGGTGCAGCACCTATTCTCACCACTGTCTGTGGAAAAGGCTGATCTGCGGAAGTCCTTTTCTTTGTCTCTGCTTTTGAGAAACCAAGGGTCTTTTTTTCCACTCCCCTCTCTTTCACTCTGGTATTTTTCTCTTCCAAACCAGGCCCAGACTTGCTTTTTTTCCCCCCTCTCCCTCGTTCAGTTGTAAACGGTGTACAGACGAGATAAAAGAGCTTCTGTGTAGACCACATGAAAGGAGTCAGCGCAGTACATTCCAGTGCCAGCACCTCTGTCCAGACTCATTCGGCTTCCTTGGTCGCACAGATTACAGTTTAAAGCCTCAAGGCTTTGGGGAGGACGAGGAGAGTTTTAATCACGGGGCAAAGCATTAAGGGAAAAGCTTTCATCATCACCTGCTAGGTCCTACTCTCGTTCCCTACCCTAGATCCTAACCTAGTTCTGTCCTTGTTCATTTTCTCTCTCTTTTTTCTCCCCAAGTAAGTAGATGTATATTACTAAACACATCTGTGATACCTCATACAGTGGAGGTTCATGAAAATTGCCTGGTGGGATAATAAATGGATGAAAATTCCCATAGACTCCCATAATATATCTTTTTAAAAACTTGAGGGTGCGTAAGCATAGAGAATGCCTTGTTTGAAATGTGAGGCTTTCCCTGTGCATCTTTTCTTGAATGAAAATCCAACAGGCCCAAAAAATAAGAGGGGGGAAGAACACTTAAATGACTATCTTTCAACTTCCCATATTTCACATGAGAGACATGACGACAGAGGGAGAAATAGAGGCTTGAATATCCCTGGTATTTCCCTCAGGTTTTTCAAATTACAGACTGGAGCTGTAGTCTGAGGGAGCTACGAGGCTAAATCGAGCATCCATATTCGCAACATGCAATTGGTTTACTGCTACTTTCCCCTTCTATAGAGAAAAAGAGCCAACCACAGTTTCCATGTCTGGACTCTATAGGTTGCTTTTTCACATGGGTGTATGTTGTCGGGAGAGCTTTTCCCCAGCAACCGAGTTCATGTTGATTTGGCAGATTGAATAATGATTGGAAACGTTATTCATTCAAATAATTACATGTATTTTTCCGAGGGCATCTTTAGATGTAAAGCCATAGCAGTGTAATGGGTTTTGTTGCTGCTGCTTTTGAGAGTTTTTGCTCTAAATAACTGTATTGCTTAATTGTTAAGTGGTCTGGCATGAGAACTTAAAGTATTTTTCTCAAGGTCTGTCTTTTCTCTCATTTTAGCTGAACCAGGTTTCAGAGGACCCTTTAAAGAGACCGGTGGTCTATGTCAAAGGAGCCGATGCGGTTAAACTGATGAACATAGTCAATAAGCAGAAAGTTGCACGAGCCAGAATCCAACATCGACCACCAAGGGTAAGAGCTGATGCTTGTTGCATGCGTTACAGGAAAGGTTCACTTCCAGAACAAAAATTTACAGATAATTAACTCACCCCCTTGTCATCCAAGATGTTCATGTCTTTCTTTCTTCAAGTCGTAAAGAAATAGTTTTTTGATGAAAACATTTCATGGATTCTGTCCGTGGACTTCTATGGTGCCCCCGAGTTTAAATGCGGCTTCAAAGGGCTCTAAATGATCCCAGCCTTACCTAGTGAAACGGTTGGTTATCTTCCAAAAAAAATGACAATTTATATACTTTTTAACCTCAAATGCTCATCTTGTCTAGCTCTGCATGAATTTGTTGTATTCTGGTTCAGTACATTTAGGGTAGGTCGAAAAACTCCCATCACATTTTCTCCTCCAACTTTAAAATCATCCTACATTGCTGCAGAAGTACCGACCCAATGTTTACAAAGTGAACATGCAAGAAGGTAAAACGCCCTTTACAAAAAAAAACAAAAAACAATGTAGGATGATTTTGAAGTTGGAGGAGAAAATGAGATGGGAATTTTTAGACATACCCTAACTGTCATGAACTGGAATACACAGAGTTCATGCAGAGCTAGACAAGACAAGCATTTGAGGTTAAAAAGTACATAAATTGTAATTTTAGAAAATAACCGATCGTTTTCGCTAGATAAGACCTTGATTTCTTGGCTGGGATCGTTTAGAGCCCTTTGAAGCTGTGTTTAAACTGCATTTTGGAAGTTCAAACTCAGGGGCACCGTAGAAGTTCACTATATGTAGAGACAAACATAATTTCTTTACAATTGAAGAGAGAAAGACATGAACCTCTTGCATGACAAGAGGGTGAGTAAGTCTGTAAATTTTTGTTCTGGAAATGAACTTAAAGTGTTTTTTTAACAAAGTTTGTAATCTTATTTTTTGTATGTAAAGTTTTCTGTCTTTAAAACGTGCTGACGTCTTCCTGTCTTGGTGTACTATTGCAGCCCACAGAGTATTTTGACATGGGAATCTTCCTGGCGTTCTTTGTTGTGGTGTCTTTGGTTTGTCTCATCCTCCTCATCAAGATAAAGCTGAAGCAAAGACGCAGCCAGGTGAGGCTCCACAATGCAGTTTGATATGGGTTCCGTTACATTATAATTCAATTTGAGGTCTAAATGTTGACCTCATCACTTCATGCTATTCATTTGCAAAACGGTGCCTTGTTTCATGTCCATGTTCAATTTAAAGAAGTTCATTCTGACATGCCTTGTTTTTCTTCTCTCTTTTCTTCTGTTCGTAATTGTTTCCCCACCTGTCAGAGTTCCATGAACCGGATGGCCATTCAGGCCCTGGAGAAGATGGAAACACGCAAGTTCAAGGCTAAGGTCAAGGGTCAGCGTGAGGTCAGCTGTGGAGCATCAGACTCCGTGAGCAGTAGTTCCACATCAGACTGTGCCATATGCCTTGAGAAATACATCGATGGCGAGGTAATGATCCTCAGAAATGTTCAAAAACATATTTCCTCACCTTGTCAGTTCTCTTATATCTATTCCAAAACCAAATGACAGGCTAACAGACTAAAGCAGTATGCCAAACCACTTCTGCGGAACCCTGGAAAATTAGTCATGCTTTCTAGTTTATTTATTTTGGTTGATTTGGTTATGGGGTAATGGACCTCTCTGAGGTTCTTGACAGTGCTGTCCTAAACATCCATATCTTATCCTCCCTGAACGTCTTTTGTCTCACAGTGCATGAAGACTAATGCTGGTGCCGTATTTTTATTCGTCTTTGCGGTTGTGTGTCATGCTAAAAAGCACACAACAAAGAAGTCAAGGCGTCTGGGAATCACAGAGGAAGTGGCAATATAAAAGGCTCAATGGCATCAAAGAGTTTGTCTGTGATGATGAAGAAAAGCAACAAAAGCAGGGTGGAAAGGCAGAGGGAGGGGGGATGAGTCATACTTGGGGACAGAAAATTACTTCAGTGGGTGAGAACTGTGCAGTTATGCTTTCTGATGGAAAGCATTGGGGTTCGTCTCTTAAAAAGGGGTTGAAAATGTTCAAGTTTTGGATTTTGAGATTTACTTGAGGTTACATTTTTAAGTCTTGTGAGCACTAGTTTTAAGACTAGTTTTTAGCATCTTTAGCACTGGCAAGCTGTGTAACGGTGGCGCCATCTAGAGTTTACATTGCATGATGTCGTTTTTAACGACTGAAGTGGTGTCAGATTTGTAAACTCTCCTGTAAAATTTAGTTCCAACCCTAAATAAACACAGCTGAACCAGCTAATCAGTGTCTTCCAGGGTACCAAAAACTTCCAGGCTGTGTTGAAGAGAAATTCTCTAGAACATGGGTCTCCAAAATCAGTCCTGGAGGGCCGGTGTCCTGCAGAGTTTAGCTCCAATCCTAATTAAACACACCTGAACCAGCTAATCAATATCTTACTAGATATTAATAGAAACTTCCAGGTGTGCTGAGGCAAGTTGGAGCTAAACTCTGCAGGACACCGGCCCTCCAAGGCTGAGTTTGGAGACCCCAGCTCTAGTACTTTGACCCTCTAGGACAGGGGTGGCAAACTCCTGTAGTGCGGCAGCCCTGCAGAGTTCAGCTCCAACCCTAATAAAACTCACCTGCCTGTAGCTTCTTAGTAAGCCTTCAGACCTTGATTAGCCTGTTCAGGTGTGTTTGATTAGGGTTAAAGCAAAACTCCGCAGGGCTGCGGCTCTCCAGGACCGACGTTTGCCACCCCTGCACTAGGATTAAGATTAGACACTCCTGATTTTAAAGTATCAGTTACTTGAAAAAAGCCATATTACCCTGTAGCCCAAGACTGGTTGCCCACTGAAGCTAAGCAGGGTTGAGCCTAGTCAGTACCTGGATGGGAGACCTCCTGAGAAAACTAGGTTGCTGCTGGAAGAGGTGTTAGTGAGGCCAGCAGGGGGTGCTCAACCTGCGTGGGTCCTAATGTCCCAGTATAGTGATGGGGACATTATACTGTCAAAAAGCACCATCTCATCATGGATGAGACATTAAACTGAAGTCCTGACTCTCTGTGGTCATTAAAAATCCCAAGATATCCTTCAAAAAAAAAAAGAGTAGGGGTGTTACCCCAGCATCCTGGCCAGATTTGCCTATTGGTCTCTGTCCATCATCATGACTTCCTAATCATCCCCATATACTGATTGTCTTCACTCTGTCTCCTCTCCAGCAATAAGCTGGTGTGTGGTGGGCGTTCTGGTGCAATATGGCTGCCGTCGCATCATCCAGATGGATGCTGCACATTGGTGGTGGTTGAGGAGATGTAACAATGTAAAGTGCTTTGAGTACCCAGAAAAGCACTATATAAATGTAACAAATTATTATTATTATTATTATTATTATTATTATTATTATTATTATTAAAAAATGGTATCTGATTTCGGAGGGCCTGCAAATATTGCATCCCAGGATGCTTTAAAATGTCACTTTAGTAATTGTAAGACTTGCAAATATGTTAAGACAGATTTGTTGACCGTTCAATCCTTTCCTTCCCTGCCTACAGGAGTTGAGAGTGATCCCTTGTGCACACCGATTCCACAAGAAATGTGTGGACCCTTGGCTACTTCAGCACCACACTTGTCCACACTGCAGGCACAACATTATTGGTAAGCATAAGATGCTGATTTAAATATGTCAAAAATTATGGTCATGAATCAATTTCTGACCTGCGCATTTTTCTACCCAGAACAAAAAAAGGGAAACCCAGGCGCTGTTTGTCTTGATCCGGGAAACCCAGTCCACAGCCGCCAACAGAGAGTCGTCCTCCCAGTTCATTATCCAGGAAGGGTGCACCGAGCTGGGCAAGTGACGGCCTACCCTACTCGGACCAGCATGGACCCCCATGGCAACCCCATCACTGTTCTAACAGTGGACCAACACCCTGAGCAAGGCCTCTATCCTTCACAATCTTCCTTTATTCGGGGTTACCCTGCCCTCCACTTGGAACACACCCTAAACCCGCACCATTGTGGCCTGGAGCATCGTGCCCCTGCTTACCCACAAACCCATACATTCAAACGGCCCAAATTCCACGGACGCAACTTTTCTCGTGCTGCCTGCTTTTCCCAATACGAGACCATGTACCAGCACTACTATTTTCAGGGCTTGACCTTTCCACAACCTGAAGGCCAGCAAGGTAACGGACTCCACAAAGGTCACAGTCGACCCTTCCAACCAGGACTTTTGTATCCTACTGTGGTGCACATGGCACCGGCTTCCTCTTCCCGCCTGGGTGACTCCGGAAGCACCTCGGGACTTAGTTGCTACCACGGACATCGCTCCGTGTGTAGCGGTTACCTTGCGGACTGTCCTGGAAGCGACAGCAGCAGCAGCTCGGGTCAGTGCCATTGCTCCTCGAGCGACTCCATGTTGGATTGTACGGAAGTCAGCAACCAGGGCGTGTACGGGAGCTGCTCGACATTCCGGAGTTCGCTAAGCAGCGATTACGATCCCTATGTGTACCGCAGTAAGAGTCCATGTCGGGGATCGGCTGGGGAGGCTGGGACGGTGTTTGCTGCCACCCCTCAAGCTGATGACACTTCAGCCCCAGTATCAGGGACGGTGGACTACCTGCAACCTCCGGTTGGAGCTTGTTACAGTTCTGGGGACCAGTTGTCTAACTGCAGCCTGGAGCCCAACTGTAGTAGCCACTCTTCGGTGGAAACCAGGGAACTTACGAGCACTACCTCAGCCGGGCCCCTAGAGGGCACTGTGGCAGAAAGGAGCCACAGCTCTGTGAAGCCTTGTGGAGAACAAGGGGTAGCTTGCAACTGCTGTTTCGAGGTACCCAAATTAAACTTAGAACGTAAAGGTATGGAAGGCGACGATAGGGGACACTGCAGGTGGGCTGCGGAGTCTCAAGCGGTCGCCTCGCCACAAAACTTTTATAGCGTTAGCACCGAGCAGCTTCCGTCTCCGGATCACGTTAGCTACGACGGACTGCCATGCTGCTTCTACACAGAAATGACTGTACACAGAGGAAGTGCTAGTCATTACGCTGAAGACTGTTCAGTTAACGTACAGTACGCCCAGACAGACAGTGACGGCTGCATGGGACAGGGTTGCTGTGAGCTAGCACAGCGGATACCCATAATTCCTGAGGATACAGACTGTGAATTAGGCTTGGGTCCAGAACCACAAACAAGTTTGCTCCCTCCTAGACTTCCCATAGAGAGGGAGGAGAGAACTTCTGAGGAGCATTGTGACTTGTTTTTCACCTCAGGACAATGTAGAGGTCAAGTTTATCAGCAGCCTCAAGATGAAGAGGCGCGAGCACTGTTTCCCTCGCAGTGTAGCGGCGTGTCTGAAACACAAGGGGGCGGCAAATCGTCGTTTGATGGATCGGGGCTCTGATAGGAAGCCCTACCACAGCACAAGCTCTTGAAAATCAATAAATGTTAAACTTTTTAACAGTTTTGTTGTTAAAAGTGTACTTACCAGAAAGGGTTTGAGTTTCAAATTAAGATTTTACAATTGTAGTGTTGTTGTTTTTTTTGTTTTGTTTTTTCAGTGTTGATCTTGTTCATTCCTGTGGCCTTCAGAATCTGTCACATCAACACAATGTTTATAGAAGGCGAAAGTACAAAGCTATATTTCACATACTTCCTCATGCAACACAAACTCAGAAATGTGAGTCGTACAGAGCATCATATGCTTCGTTCTTGATTGGATTAGGACCAGGGAAAATGTCTGTACATGTATATGACTAACTTTTACATTGTTTAGATTATGCCTGAGTTCCACGTTATTAGCTAAGATGATTTGAATGCTCTTTTTACACATATTTCATTCGGAATTGCATGCGAGCGGTAAGAAGTCATACAGCATGTACGTACATCTCAGTCAACTAATTTCGTTCAGAGAAATACAAACCAAAACGGAACACCGCATGTTGAGGGAGTGGACATCAGGTGCTGAGGTAATTTCTCTGAAAACGTAACTAGGAATATGTACGACTCCCTCTTTCTCGTCATTTCTCAGGGCCTTTATCTTTTTAGTACAGAAACAGACCAATAAAAAGCTTTTTTTAATATACTTTATCAGTGGAGACTACTGAGCTACACATATATCACACCAAAGTTTAGTTTGTCTCCAGGGTACAGTCAAAACACCACTGGTAGAATTAGAACCTGACTACTCTAGGGTTAGAGGTGTAGGATGTGTAGTATTTGACCCCTAACAATTGTTTTAATTAAAGCTAACCGTTTGTCAGAAAGACGCCAAAGTATAATGGTTTAAAGAGATTGGAATGCAGTGGTATATGTATATATATCAAAAACCGCATAATTACCTTTAATAACTACACGTTGCACTCATGCTTTTACACATACGTCGTCATATCATCATGCCTTTCTGTTTTTACAGAGTATTTTATACTGTTTCTATGAAATGTACCCATACAGCTTACACAGGCGGTCATTTTAAAATAACTTTATTTATACATAGACTAAAACAGTGCCGTAACATAAGAATCTACTCTTGCCTTGCATAGAGATATGTACTGCAAATATAGCATTTTTTTCTGGGTACTTGAGTCACTATTTAATATTTCGTATTGTTTGTAGCACTTAAGATTGTATAAAAGAAAATGTGTACAAAAAATTAATATTTTTTAATTTTTTTAAAGATATAATTATTTTCTCCATTATCATTTTACAAATGTTAAAGGTTAGAGCTTGATCTGTGTATATTTCTGTATCTGTATAGCAGCACATTTCATAAATGGAAATATGTTCTCTGAATATTTATTGACTAATATATTTATCTTTAAGCCATGTCTTATGTTCAGAGTGTCTGTGAGGTTGTTGTTGTTTTTTTTTGGAGATCACTAATAAGAGACTTTGTAAATACATGGTAATTGCACACAAGACGATTAAATATTCTCTGACCAAAAACTGATTTTAAAATTTTAGTACAGTTTTGTAACAAAGTGTACAAAGATCTTAAAAAATATATGGTTTTATTAAAGTAAAAACACACATTTGAGTGTTTCCTTTTCGCCAAGCACAACACATCACAGGGATGTTTTTCATTTCAAGAACCAATTCCAAAAATGTGTGGATCCACTTTTGCAGAAATTTGATACAGATTTAGACTGGCGCGAGAGCTCTGCATTCTTAATGAGTCACTGCAGTGGGAGCATTTATTACTAAACTTACATTTTGTAATAGGATCAAAGCACAAATTATTTCTTTTATTAGGGCAGCATGTGCTTCCCAGTGACCAAAAACCAAACACGTTGTCCATCTTGTACAAATAAAAATAGTGCTCGCATTTCATCAGCCTTTAAAAATTAAGCCATTTTCAACATCTCAATCAACCCACAACACTTCAAAGAACATTTCAGTCTCTGCTATTTTCACTTTAGTGGGTGAAAGTGTTTCCATTACCAACAGAACAAATACAAGAACAAAGGACTTTTCATACTGAGTTTCCTGTGACCCCAGTGTCTGGTCCACTCAAAGCTTGAATCCTGAATGAATAGCAACGATTCCTCCTGTCAGGTTAAAATACTGGACACAGAAGAAGCCGGCATCCTCAATCATTTCCTTGAATGTTTCCTGTGAAAGACACATTTGATGAAGCTCTCAGTCTCAATTCATTTTACACAAATACTGAAATGGTTTACTCTGGCATCTAAATGCTAATGCTATCTATAACATGCTATTTGCATGTTATTTAATTTTCTTTTTTTAATATAATTACCAATATGAGTGGTTCATGGTTGACTGCTGCATGTCCACTTACAATATTCTAATAATGAATTTTCAGAATATTTTACAATCGAAAACCACTATAAAATGGCATTTAAAATCAGCAAACTGAGGCATGGACAAAGCTTTACCAGGAAAACCAAAAAATTAAATCTTCAAAATGAAGATATAAAAGTGCCTGTAGTTGATGAAATACCTTTATAACTTTTAAATTTAAAAACCCATAACAGTTTTATTCAAGGGAAAATTAAGGTAGACATATAAACTTTGCATTAAAGGGACAGTTTACCCAAAAATGTTGTCATTAATTACTCGCCCTCATGTCGTTCCAAACCCGTAAAACTTGCGTTTATCTTTAGAACACAAATTAAGACATTTTTGGTAAAATCAAGAAAAGCTACAAGAATACAAGGGAAGAAATAGTTTAATAATGTCTTTGTTTTCACACAAAAAGTATTCTCGTAGCTTCATAAAATTAAGGTTGAACAATTGATGTCACATGGACTGTTTTAATGATGTCCTTACTACCTTTCTGGGCTTTGAACACGTCTGTGCATGGTCAAAAAACTCTCGGATTTCATCAAAAATATCTTAATTTGCGTTTCGAAGATGAACGAAGGTCTTACGGGTTCGGAACAACATGACGGTGAGTAATTAATGACAGAATTTTCATTTTCGGGTGAACTACCCCTTTAAAGACTTTTCTCTGAAAACATATTGTGCCTATAAAACAGCTGTAACATTAAGTGGATTTTACCTGGTCTGGGAACTTTCGGATGCTCTCTACCAAATACTGATATGATTTCCAGTCTCCAGCAATCACTTCACCCAACACAGGGATCATCTGAAAACTGTATGCATCATACAGCCTGCAAAAAAAAATAATAATAATAATAATCATGGAACAATATACATATATACTGTATATACACTCTCAAAAATGTGAAAAAAAAAAAAACTAAAATTGAAAAATAAATATTATTAAAATAATTCAATATGTTTAAAATATATTAAAAAATAAATGTTTTAATAAACATTTTTAGAATAACACTTTTACGATATATATTCCAAAGTGTTTGCAAAGAATAACACCTTACAAATCACCTCCATGCAGTGAACAAGTTAGAGAAAACAGTGTAAGGGACAGTAAAAATGTTCAATGCATACTTATGTAGTTAAGTAAATCCATGAAAAATGGCATTATTTGAAATAAAATAAACATTTAGCGATGATTATACACAAGGTTAAATTAAATTATATATATATATTTATATATACATATATTTATATATGTACATACATACATACATACATGGTAGAAAGAATTCTCTTCTGCTCACCAAGCCTGCATTTATTTGATCCAAAGTACTGCAAAAACTGTAAAATTTTGAAATATTTTTACTATTTAAAATAACTGTTTTCTATCTGAATATATTTTAAAACAAAATTAATATGCTGAAAACAGCTGAGCAGATTTTTGTTCTTTGATGAATAGACAGTTCAGAAGAACAGCATTTATCTGAAAAATAAATCTTTTGTAACATTATAAATGTCTTTATTATTGCTTTTGATCAATTTAAAGCATCCTTGCTAAATAAAAGTATTAATTATTAAAATAAATAAATAAATAAAAATAAAATAAATTACAGACTCCAAGCTTCTGAAGGGTAATATGTATAATGTTTCAAAAGCTTTTTATTTCACATAAATGCTGATCTTTAGATCTTTCTCAAAGAATCCTGAAAAAATGACTCAACTGTTTCAAATATTGATGATGATGATAATAATAATAATACTAATACTACTACTACTACTCCTACTAATAAAATGTTTCTTGAACAGCAAATCAGCATATTAGAATGATTTCTGAAAGATAATGTGACACTGAGGACTGGAGTAATGATGCTGAAATTTTAGCTTCGGTCACAGGAATAAATTACTTTTTTAAAAAAATATATAGAAAGCAGTTAATTTAAAGAGTAAAAAAAATTACGTTTTTTTTTTTTTTTCCCTTTTTATTTACTTTTGCTGTACTTTGGATCAAATAAATGCAGGCTTGGTGAGCAGAAGTGACTTTAAAAAAACATTAAAAATCTTACTGTTCAAAAACTTTTGACTGGTAGTGCATATAATAGTATGTACTAAAAAGGCCGAATAAAATTGACAAAAACAAAATGACTAAAACTTTCAAAATGAAAATGAAAAGTAAAAGTAAAAAAATAATTCAAAATATATTAATAAAAACTACAAGTTTAAAAACAACAACAACAACAACACTATAGTAGTATTTATAGATAATAACAATGGTTAAATGACCTTGCGAGAAGAGGGTTGGTCACTTTGCTGAATTCTAAACACATAAAGCGTCCACCTGGTTTAAGGACACGGAAAGCCTCTTGAAGAGCCTGCAAAAAAAGCCATCATGTTAAACAATTACAGCGACGGACCGATCAAAGACTTAAAACACATTGCTTAAAAATATGACAATGAAAAATGAAAACAACATGAAATTAGGGAACATTTTAGATTAGAGAGACATACAAATTATGAGCAGAAGAGCAATATTGGGTTGGCTTTCAATACAGTGATGTTTTATTCTAGTTTTAACCTGTATTCAGGCAAACGGATGTGGAGTGCAAAGCCTTTACTTGCTCTATGTGGGTGACATTTCTGATGCCGAATGCAATAGTGTATATGTCGAACTGATCGTCATCGAATGGGAGCTCTTCTGCATCACCCACGACCCAAGAAAGACCTGCAAACGTGATAATGAGACAACATTTATGATATAGGAAACTACATACAATATGATACAACACAACACAACACAATATAAACTTAACCAAGTGTTTGGTTAAAGATGACTGTACCTGACGTTGACTGTACCTGTAGTGATTCCTGCTTTCTCCGCCCTCTGTTTACCAACTTTGAGCATTTCTTTATTGATGTCACACACCACAGCACGGGACTGTGGACACCCTGCTTCGTCTGACACATAATGATTGGTGATATCCCGCCACGATGGAGTCTGATAAGACTTTGCTTTCAACCGCTGCTGACGATCATACATTGAGCGCGTGTACTCCAGGAAACGGAAAGAGATGTCACCTATAACAGAATAACACGGAGTTTAATTTAAGGTAGATGTTCACTTATTAAAAAAAAACAAAAAAACAATTAATATTCATTAACATTATCGATTTGATTGCACTAATACTACTGAGAACAAAAACTGAGGTAAACTAATGCGAATAATGACATTTTGCCCAAGATGTAGATAAGTTTGTTTCTACATCGGAAAAGATTTGGAAAAATTTAGCAATACTTACATCACTTGCTGGACACCAATGGATCCTCTGCAGTGAATGGGTGCCGTCAGTTTGAGAGTGCAAACACCTGATGAAACATCACAATAATCCACAAGTAATCCACACAACTCCAGTCCATCAGTTAACATCTTGTGAAGTGAAAAGCTACATGTTTATAATAAACAAATCCATCATTAAGAGGTTTTTAACTACAAACCGTTGCTTTCTTTATTTCTCCAGTGAAAAAGTCATCTTGTCTAAATCAAAAGAGAAATATGCACAGATCAAGTGCTGTTTACAAATAAAAATAGCTTTTCAGCTTTTCATGTGGATTACTTGTGGATTATTGTGAAGTTTATCAGCTGTTTGGGCTCTCAATCTGACCGCACACATTCACTGCAGTGTTGTAATGCTAAATTTCTCAAATCTTTTCCAATTAAGAAACAAATTCACCTACATCTTTGACGGCCTGGGAGTGAGTAAATTTGAGCTGCTTTGAAACAATCTTTGCATTTGCATTGTATAAAGCAATATATGAATAAAACAAGGGGAAACAAGCCATAGCTGTAAAAAAGAACAAGTCATGGTTGTGATTTACCTGTGCCACCAGCTGTGTCCAGCAGTCGTTGTCCCGGTTGAGGTTTCATAATGTGCAGAAGAGTATCTTTCCACAGTCTGTGTATTCCCAAACTCATGGCGTCATTCATCACGTCATACTTCTTGGCCACACTTTCAAACACCTTATACACTGACAGTCGAAGAACAACGGGGTAAACGGAAATGTATTGGCTAGTGGAACAGATTCTAGCATACACTATCACAGACTGAATTTATACACCTTCGAATATGCATAGATAGCTAATCGTACCACCAAATTAATGCATGTAACGTTAACTCACCTTTCTCTGCTTTCTCCTCCTCTGGAACTGTTTGGAAACCAAAGTGCGTACTTCTACCCTCGGTGCTATCACTATATCCGCGACACCCTGTGATTCCAGCACGACAGCATAAATGTTTGATTCGACACCTTGAAACATGATGAATATTTCGCGTAGAATCGGAGAGAACTCTAAGGGCAAGTGTCCTGATGGAGGCCGCCATGTTTCTCTAAAGTTCAGTTACGTACCTAAGCGCTTGCGTCATAAACCTGTAACGCGACGAGTTGTAGTCCGGTGAGTCGTTAATGGACTACAAAAATGTAGATACATATGTGACCCTGAAACACAAAACCAGTCATAAGGGTCAGTTTTTTTTAAATTGAGATTTATACATTATCTGAAAGCTGAATAAATAAGCTTTCCATTGGTGTATGGTTTGTTAGGACAATTTTTGGCCGAGATACAACTGTAATCTGAAGGTGCAAAAAAAATCAAATACTAAGAAAATCGCCTTTAAAGTTGTCCAAATAAAGTTCTTAGCAATGCATATTATTTATCAAAATTTTTGATATATTTACTGTAGGAAATTTACTAAATATCTTCATGGAACATTTTACTTAATATATATCCTAATGATTTTTTGTCATAAAAGAAAAATA
>JAHKKF010386437.1:0-13456 GCA_019740295.1 Labeo calbasu | reverse complement strand
AAGCTGAGAAAAATGCTAAAATGTTTTCCTCATAAAAACATAATTTTACGACTGAAGAAAGAAAGACATGAACATCTTGGATGACAAGGGGGTGAGTACATTATATGTGAACCTTTGTTTTGGAAGTGGACTTCTCCTTTTATGCTTATATCCATCGCCACCTGTAGGCTCTTTCAGTAGCTGTGGTCATCGTATCAGTATTTTATTTTCTCGTCATGTTGCAGTAAAAATAGCAACAGGTAGTGGCAGTGGTGCAACCATTCTACTACATAATTCAGTAAGAGACATCATTTATGTTTTTACGCTTTTATATTAAGGCAAACAAGTCTCAATACCCAATATTCCCTCTAAAAGGCATAAAATTCAAAACATGACAAGGTTTGTTGTAAAATGTCATGGTAAAAAAAGTATGATATTTATGAATTAATAATTAATGCCATTTAAAAAAAAAACATTTGTATCTTGAAAAAATATATTTTGATACATACACACGTGTAATAAAAAAGTTTTTACATTTTACTTGATGTTTTTAGTCATTAAATTTTTTAGTCATTAAACGGTTTTTCAAAACAACATGAAAGCAGCATAAGTACACAAAGCACTAGACTGAAAATTGAGTGTTTCGCTGTCCTTTTGCATTATTGACACTGTTTTCCTTTTTAATACTGTAAAGCTGCTATGACAACAATCTGTATTGTTAAAAGCGCTATATAAATAAAGGTGACTTGACTCGACATTTGATATTTTTAAAGTGCCCCTATTATGGATTTTTGAAAACTAACTTTCATGCAGTGTGTAACACAGCTATAAGTGAAGGAAAAAATCCTGCAAAGTTGTAAATCTGAAAGAGCTCCATGTTAAGTTATTGTCTTTCAAAAGAAAGAGTCGATTCCGAGTCGTTTTTAAAATGAATCTTAGTCCGTTTCAAGTTGACGTCAACATGAAAAATTAGCCTATTGCCCTCCTGCTTATTGCGTGCGCAGACCCGGAAAAACTGGAATCCCCCCTGTGGATAGCATCATGTCAAGAAGACGCTGTGCTCTGCACTGTGAGGGTAAATCTGTTAGGGTACACTTAGGGTATGTCGAAAAACTCCCATCTCATTTTCTCCTTCAACTTCTAAATCGTCCTACATCACTGCAGAAGTACCAACCCAGTGTTTACAAAGTAAACATGCAAACACCCTTTATAAAAAAGGGTAAAAAACAGTGATGTAGGACGATTTTGAAGTTGGAGGAGAAAATTAGATGGGATTTTTTTTTAACCATACCTTTAATGTCTTGAATTGGATTGCAAAGTACACATACGCATCGCAGAGCTAAAGATGAGCATTTGTGGTTAAAAAGTGTGTAAATATAACTTTTTTAAAGAATATGACCAATCGCTTCACTAGATAAGACCCTTATTCCTCGTCTGGGGTCATTTAGAGCCCTTTGAAGCTGCATCGAAACTGCATTTTTAACCTCAACCTTAGCATGCAAAATGCGTATTTAGTCGTGTGTGTTGTGTTCACTCCACCCAGCTTGTGCCTTTTCTCTGGCTATCCAGCTAACAGCAATCTGGTCGCTTGTAATTGTCTAGAAATGTGTTGATAAATAGTGAATGTTTGTCTTTGTTATTACTTGGAGTTATGATAAAAAATAGAGCAATACGTTGGTGTACACAATGCAGTGCTTTATCGATATGTTTTTGTGTTAAGCCAACACATATACCATGGCTGTTTGGGTGTTTAATGTAATGGTGATGGGCGTCCTGTTTCCGACATGAGCTGCACAGCAGACTGAGTCATCGGGCCAATCACCACAGATTAGCTTCACGCAAAGGAGGAAATGAATCATTGAGTGAATTGCTTGGAAGTCGTTGAGCAAATAAGGTAAAAATAAATGCATATTATAAGACAATGAAAGTGTTTTTTGACCTCGCATGCATGTCAACCTGTTGTTGGAGACTCTCAAATCCAAATTATGAACCTTTCATTATCCAGAATAAGGGCACTTTAATAAAATAAAAAAATCAGAGTGTTGTTGTTGCGAACACACCTCTCGAGCTCTGTGCACCACAGGATGTCCTCTTTGCCATTCATCATGACAGGGAAGTGCTGGTCCTTGCCCTGTTTGATGGAGTTGGAGCGTGTTGTAATGGTGCGTACCTTACCAAACTGAAAACACAGAGTTGGATTTAAACTGTTTCTCCTGGTACAGATTGCTCAAGGTCATGAATTGAATAAATAAAGTAAATCAATAAAGGCCTGATAGCTTTACACATAAGTTACCTTGGCAACACGGCCATGTTCCAAACAGTCCTGAAGCTCCAATTTATCCATCCCAGATGCACATAGTGGTCTGAAAGAAAGAACATTCATTTCAAACTTACATATATCACGTTTTCATATATCATTTTTATTGTGATGCCGGTTAAAAAGGTTTAGAGACGACGCCTGGACATTATTTAAGAGGAACTGGGAACGAGAATATGAAAAATACCTCTTCATTCCTGGCAGGTTTCCCCAGAAATAACGCGCCCTGTGAGCAGCTGAGACCTCAATGGCGTCAATCATCACTGGATTACACTAGAGATACGCAAAAACAAATTGAAATGAGAATCAACCAGATCAATTCATTTCTGGGCCATTCTACAGAATTGGTTCAAGGTCAAAGTTGGAAACATCTTGAAAAAATGTGTCTTTTCCCACAAGTTTTGTATGTATGCAAACTGCCCTAGTAAAAAGTAATAGATTTAAAAATGCATTTATTTTAGACTAAGTGCAGTTCAAGTCTATTAACATATTTACTGACATATCGCTCGAGATTTACTAATATAAAAATTGTTATTAAACTTTATTTGGAGTACTACTTGTGCATAATGCACATTTTTCAATACTTACCCTAAAAAAATGTTTCAATGTCACTATTGATGAAGACTGTATGATCCGTAAATAATATCAGTCTTTAAATGCAAAATATTTAAAGTGTACCTAAAGTATACTTGCAATAGTTAAACTTTAGCACAATCAAATATACTTTAGTATATCTTTAATTGGATTTCAGTACTACTTTTGCACAATTAAAGTGCATTAAGTACAAAATTATTTGTTCCAGTTTAGCAGACTTTGAATATACCAGTTTAGTTTACTATTTTTATTAAGTAAATCATATGTGAATGTATCTGTAGTATACCTAGCATGAAATAAATGTATTGTAAATACATTTTAGTGTATTTATTTTTCACTAGGGTGTATAATATCCAAGGTACACATTTCTAGTTATTGTGCAGTTAACTGTCATATTGTAATTTCAAATTGTTTTGGAATATTTGTCTTCTCCCCAGATGTGCCGAAACACAGTAATATATAATTTAGGGTTATACTGACCTATTAAGATTTTGCTTACATCTACATTGTAAATGTATTTTCTATTTTTCTATTTTATTAAAAAGTTTTCAGAGATAAATCAATAACAATTACAATTTTAACCATATTTCAAGTGTGATTTATAATTTATTTTGAATCCAATTTTTCTTTGTAAAAGGCAAAAAGTTGATCATACTGATTTTAGACTTAGGGATTCATTAGTTTGAATATACATTAAACCAAACACTATCATTAAATATTCGTTGATAATTCTGTATGCTTTATTTTTGACAAAACATCCCATGTTTCGGTAGTGACTGGACATTTTCGGTAGTGACAGTAATGTTTTGGTAGCGATCACATCACATTACAGAATTTTAACCTACATACTAAAACACTACTAAAAACATACAACAACACTAAAAATTTACATTACTGTACTAAAATTTTGTTTATTTCCCCAAATAAAGGATTATGTGTTCCATTTTGTCACTTCTGAAACAATGATTACATGTTTCGGTCGTGTCTGTTTTGGTAGTGACAATTTTATGGGAAAACACCCCAAAAAACTAAGATATAACTACTAAAACGTCACCAAATGTTTCGGTTGTGACTGTTTTGGTAGTAACAATTTTAGATACTTTTGAAGCTAGCTCAAAGATGCTAAACGGCTCATGGTTGTACACATATAAAAACTAAATGTTTTGGAATAACTCCCAAAAAATGTTTAATTATAGATAAATGGTGTTCGGCAGTGACCTTCTTTAAAGTTACGCACAGATTTTTCATACTTTTGAACACATTTATCTTAAAATGATGGGGCCGATCTTATTCACCATGTAGCTATGAGAGAGAGTGACATAAATATTTCCTGATCATAAATGTAGGGGTGTAATTAAAATCAGTCTCTGCTAATGGACTAAAACAAACACTGTTTTGGTACTGACATGAAAATGTGGGACACAAGTTTCATAATTTACAAAAAAATAAAAAGAAATAAATACATATATATATTTTTTTTTAAATCAAAAAGATATTTTTAAAAAACGACATTGGAATAAAAAGCAAAGATTATGTCAATATAATTTTCATAAGTTGAAACTTCGGGACAGCCACCTCCCAATTGCAAGTACCCACTAAATGGAGATTTTATATATATACATATATATATATACATATTAAGATTACTGATATTTTAAACATTATTGTGGGTTTCAATAGATAATAAAAGGATATTAGTAAATAAATACTTAAATGCTTTTTAAATGTGTTTTTTGGTTGTGGGACAGCAGTTTGGACCAACTCTGTAGAATCGCCCTGCTAACAACAGTAACTTGTGAAAAAACTCATACCTCCAGGAATCTTGAGATGTCTCTCTTATCATTGACACTCATGGCGACCACATTCTCAAACATCCAGAAGAAAGGTCGGTCTTCCCCTTCCTTCGGTTTTGCTTCACTCAAGAGGCGGTAGAACTCAAAAAACAGGCGTCCAGTCCCCTCTAAACACAAAAATTGCAAATTTTATTATTATTATTATTATTATTTTGTAAAGCAGTATTTCTCAGCCTTTTTGACTTAAAGGCCCCCAATATAAGGTAAGATATTTCCACTGTTATTTCTGCTGTATTAATGAAAAATTATTAACAAAGTTGATATATTAATTAGCCACAATGCATTTTGTGATTCCAGAAATGCCATTAACTACATGTTCAAAAAATGTGAAAAGGAAAAGATTTCGTTAACATCTTGATTGTGTGTTTTTTAGCAATTCAATTAAGTTAGAATATTTTAATATATTAATACTTAAAGCACTTTGTAAACATTGCTTTACTAAATGCTTTATAAGTAAAGTCTTAGTTACTTACTATCTTAGTAATTACAATTAAAACTAAAATTATATGTGTGATGACTTAGAAAAGTAATAACACTTAAGAAGCTGCAAAAATTGAGCTGTTATTCATGTCCGTCATGCAACCCTACAGAGGAAAAGTGGTTTTGTAAAATAGATGGATGATTGGATAACTTTAAATAAAAAGTTAACAGAAACCACCCTGCCACAAAGCGAACTGTAAACACACCACCATAATAATTCATGTGTTATAAAACAGCATGTAATCATAACAAATGATAGAATCTACTAGGGGTTTGTGTGGGAGAATGAAAGATTCTCTTAATAAGATTTATAAAAGCTATAACGTCTTACCGTACAGGCCTTTCCTGGCAGGGTTGACAATGGAAAGGTCATTACAGGGACTTCCACCAATCACCAAGTCAAACGGCCCCCATTCAGCAATCTGAGTAACACAACAGCGCCATCTAGTGTTAGCTTAGCTGCACTACACAGTCACCTCACCAGAATCCATTTGTTTCATGTCCAAATGTTTTATTACAGAGTGCAACAGCGAACACCCACTTTTTCAGCCGCCTGGAAGTATTTTTCCCAGAAGTATTTTCACCCATAAGGATTTTATTTTTCCCATAAGGATTTTTGAAAAGTATTCATTAAAAAGTTACAAGCCATGATTCAAACCAACCATCTACAATATGAATCACATTATAAACCTTTGATTTGAACCATAAAAGTATTTGAAAATCAACTGTGTATTTAATGACTTTAATGATGGGAAAAAGTACAATGCCCTGAAGCACTGCTAATCACATAATTGATTTAACTTCAGAGAGATACAAAACTACGAATTAAAGATGTTGATTATAAATATATAAAAACAAGATGTTTTTAATTCATTGCAACATATGCATATATACATACACACACTACAGCTCAAAAGTTTGGGAACAGTAAGACTTGTAATGTTTTTTAAAGAAGTCTCTTATGCTCATCAAGACTGCATTTAATTGATCAAAAATACAAAAAATAACAATAATACTGCAAAATGTTATTACAAAATAAAATAATGTTTTTTTTTTATTTTAATATACTTTAAAATATAATTTATTCCTGTGATGCAAAGATTAATTTGTTGATCATCTGTTACTCCAGTCTTCAGTGTCACATGATCCTTCAGAAATCATTCTAATATGCCGATTTATTATTAAACATTATGAAACAGTTGTCCTGCCAAACATTTTATGGAACCTGTGTTTCTTTTTTCAGGATTCTCTGATGAATAACAAGTTAAAAAGAACAGTATTTATTCAAAACATAAACAATGTACATCTATGCTATCATTTTTTAATTTAACACATACATGGCGAATAAAAGTATTAATTTCTTTCAAAAAAAGAAAGAATAAAAATTGACTGACCCCAAACCTTTGAACATTAGTGTATATTGTTAGAAAAGATTCCTATTTTAAATAAATGCTGTTCTTTTAAACTTTTTATTCATCAAGGAATCCTGAATACTGTTTTAGCACTGATAATAAATCAGTATATTAGAATGATTTCTGAAGGATCGTGTGACACTGAAGACTGGAGTAATGATGCTGAAAAAATCAGCTTTGATCACAGGAATAAATTACATTTTTAATGTATATTTGCTGTATTTTTGATCAAATAAACAGCCTTGATGAGCATTAGAAACTTATTTAAAACACATTAAAAATCTTACTGATCCAAAACTTTTGACCGGCAGTGTATACAAAATATGAAATCCAAAATATGAAAATTCTGTCATTAATTACTCACCTTCATGTTGTTCCAAACCCTTAGGACCTTTGTTCATCTTTGGAACACAAATTAAAGGAGAAGTCCACTTCCAAAACAACAAATAACAAATAATTTTACAAATAATTTACTCACCCCCTTGTCATCCAAGATGTTCATGTCTTTCTGTCTTCAGCTGTAAAGAAATTATGGTTTTAAGGAAAACATTTCAGGATTTTTCTTCATATAATGGACTTCAACTGTACCCCCAAATTTCAACTTCCAAAATGTATTTAAATTCAGCTTCGAAGGGTTCTAAACGATCCCAGCCGAGGAAGAAGGGTCTTATCTAGCGAAATGATCGTAAATAAATAAATATGAATAAAAAAATACAAATTTGTATAATTTTTAAGCACAAAAGCTTGTGTAGCACAGGTTCTGGGATGCGTTCATTGAACGAGTCGTCTCGGGGAGTGATTCGTTCAGTCGCGAATGAGCAACATCCTATTAGGTTCTGTACTGAAATTAGTTAGTTTACCTGTTTCGAGTCTTCGGGTTTTTGAGTTTGTTCATCTTATGGGGCTGTCACGTGACGCTGATTTTGCTAAAATTAACCAAATGACTTGAAAAAAGATTCGTTCATTTTGCTGAATGAGACTCAAAGGTCCGAGTCGGTAAAATGATCTGAACTTCCCATCACTACTACGAATCACGTCTAAGTTCATTGTCCATCTTATTTTCTTTACGTTCTACCTTTTTGTTTGTAAACAGCGTTTGACTTACTTGCACTTTCTTAGTCTTTGCGCATTCGCTTTGTAAACACTGGGTCTGTAGATCCGCCTACGTTCGGCGTGACCTTTTGACATGATTCAACAGTACGTCGTGAACGCGCATGCCAGAACCTGTGCTACACAAGCTTTTGTGCTGAAAAAGTATACACATTTTTATTTTCCAAAAAAAATTACAGATCGTTTCGCTAGATAAGACCCTTCTTCCTCGGCTGGGATCATTTAGAGCCCTTTAAAGTTGCATTTAAACTGCATTTTTGGAAGTTCAAAAATCGGGGCACCAATAAAGTCCATTACATGAAGAAAAATCCTGATATGCTTTCCTCAGAAACCAATTCTTTACAACTGAAGACAGAAAGACATAAACATCTTGGATGACAAGGGGGTGAGTAAATTATTTGTGAATTGTTGTTCTGGAAGTGGACTTCTCCTTTAAGATATTTTTGATGAAATCCGAGAGCTTGCTGATCCCACATTCATAAAACATTTCAGTAGCGTTGCCATCTACGCAGGGTCAGAAAGCTTTTGGATTTCATTAAAAAATATCTAAATTTGTGTTCTGAAGATGAAAGAAGGCCTTACAGGTTTGGAACGACACGAGGGTGAGTAATTAATGACAGAATATTCATTTTTGGGAGAACTATCCCTTTAAGTACTTAGCATTGGGAGATTTCATTCGCACTGTCTCATGAGGTCGCTGAGAGCTCTTTTGGCGCGATTAGCTTGTGATTCTCTGACTGGAGGAGATTTCTTTGCAGAATCATGGGTAATGTAGTTGTTCACTAGGCGTTCTCCTGTTGTACACAATTATTTTAAAAACGTTGACAATGCAGGCTGATGGGTTTAACAAAAGCATATACCATCTATTAACAACCTTGTAGCACACAATCTTTCTTTCTATTATGGTTTATAAGTTTATAAATCAGTCCCCCTTATGAAGAAATTAAACAGAGTTTTATCATTCTGAAAGCAACTATTGCACTCTATGTTGACTTCCTGCGTTTCAGAAAACACTTCCAACATAAACTTCCTTGGGTTGATAAGGAAAATCCCTGATTTAGTGTAATTACCAGTCACTGAGGTCAAAGATGGCATTTAATTAGACTTCCCAGATGTTCTGCTGAAGGAAACCCACGCTTCAGACACCTGTGGGAACGGCCTTTGTACATCTTTACCCTTGGCACATCTGCGTGTGCCAGTGTGAGAGCGTGTCTGCAGCTGGACTCTTTTCAGGCCTTCTCATTCTTTCAGTGTTTCATAAATAACCCAGCCCAGGGCCCCAAAAACCCCCTCCAATATATCCCTTCTCTCTTTTCTTCCACGACAAGAGCCCTTTCATGCGTCCCTCTCTGCGCTCCCGCCCAATCCAGCTTCGCAACAACAATGGGTGAGTGAATGAGTGATTGAATGGGAGGGTGAGGCGGTGAATGGATGAATTGAGGAGAGGGGATTTAGGAAGGGAGAAAGCGCTTTTGTGTTCCGTCACTAAGGCTTAAGACAACTTGCTGCTCCCTGTGTGTGTCTGAGCGTTTAAATGTGAGCTGGGGAGATAAAGCCAAACAGAAACTTAGAGGTGTGACGACAAAGACCAGACTCAGGTGAGGCTATTAGCCTTATCAAGCGCTGTTGGGACAAGCAACGCGCTACTAAACAAATAACTTCGGGCCAGGTGTGTGTGGCCTGCGAGGTGACGGCGCCAATCAGTCTCTATACAGACTTTTATCAAATGAAACAGATGAGGGAACAGGGAATTGAGGTCTGGGGCTTACTCGGTTAATATAAAACCTGATTATGTGAAAACAGCAGTAAAACTGGTCTCACAAACCTGAACAATCATTAAATTGTCCTCAAATAGAGTGGCACCGAAAATGGGTTTTGTTGAGTTTAAAGACAAAACAATATATGAGCAGCCAGAAACAGATGACAGTTAACTCACGTTTTTTCTGGTGATGTTGCGAACGTCGTGCACATACTGGATTTTTCCTTCATGCCGGACAGCTCCCACTGACATCGAGTCCTCACATACTTCTGATGCGATGTACACATCAACCTTGAAGCCCAAGTCTCGAAGCACTAGATAGCCTAAATTAAGATAAAAACATTCAAAATAAGTATGAAAATCTGAGTGATTAGTATTCATAATCACTAGTACCATGTATATACAGTTTTATGTGAAAGTTTGGGAACCCCTTGCGGAATCTGTGAAAATGTGAATAATTTGAACAAAATAAGAAAGATCATATAAAATGTTATTTTTTTATTTAGTTTATTTTTTTTACATTTTCAAGGGGCCCCCAACACGACTTAAAATAATTTAAAATAAATAATTATTAAATAATGAATAATTAAATAATTATAGAATTACATTAGGGCTGTCAAACAATTAATCGCGATTAATCGCATACAAAATAAAAGTTTGAGTTTGCCTAATATATGTGTGTATTGTGTGTAATTATTATGTTTATATAAATACAAACACAGTCATGTATGTATTTAAGAAATATTTACAAATATATGTATTTATTATCATTTTTATCAAATTTATATTACATATAAATAAAAATGTATTGTACATAAATAGCATATTTCTCCTAAATATATACATTAATTTGTTACATATAATAATTACACAGAGTACACACAAATATATTAGGCAAACTTAAACTTTTTATTTTGTATGCGATTAATCACGATTAATGATTCAATTTTATATATATTAAATTAATATTAATATATATATATATATATATATATTAACCCTAATTAATTCACCCCATTTTTCTTTGAATAATGGATTATTAAAACCTATTAAAACCTGGATATATTGGGCAGCTTAATTTTTTTTCAACAATTATTTATAGACCTGGAAAAGTCTTGTAGTTTAAATCAATATTATATCATATCAAGTCACATATTACATACATATCACCAGAGCTGGGTAGATTACTTACAAATTGTAGTTTGTTACAGATTCCAAATTACATGACAAAAACTGTAGTTAGTAACGTAATCAGACTTCTTTTTTAATTACTTTTGTCCTAATTCATTTATCACACTGAATTAAGAAGGATAATTATTTACCATATTAATATGAACATAAAAAGAGTAAGAAAATGTATGTTTGTTGTAATTAACAAAGTGCATTAAAAATTACATTATGTCAAGGTTTCAAAACTAGGGTTCGTAAAGAGGGGGGTTGTAAGTTAGATATTTATTAAATTATAAAAATGTAAAATAAAAAAAATCATGTCAAAATAACATAAACGAAATGAAAACACTTACTATGAAGTGAAATATTTTATGTGTGTATTTGCATGTCATGTGACCATTAACCAACATCAGAGAACCGTCAACATGTAAATGTGATACTTAATTATTAAAATATTTATGTCTTTGTGCGAAACCTGGAAGACATTCTGAGTGTATATAAGTGGTAGGTTATTTTAGAAAGGAACATTTAAAAGAGAATCAATAAATTATGATTCATTTATTACTATTGTTTAAATAATATGTAATCATGTCATTTATTAAAAAAGTAACTGATTACGAGTATATTAAAATATAATTTAATTAAATTGGAATCTGATTATGTAATCCACATTACATGTAATCAGTTACTACCCAGCTCTGCATATTACTGACAATTTCACCAGAAAAGGTGAATATAGAATCCAAAGAGAGATCATATTAACCTGTGGCAATGCCATCAAACAGTGAAAGGACTCTGATTGGACGTCTCTGCTCTGCCGGGACCGCAGGATAAATCTTTGGACTTTCCTGAAAGAAAATAAAAAGTACATTTATTGTATAATTCAAAATTTACAGCTTTGCAAACAGAGTATTTCCCACCGTGTAAAGATTAATGTAAGACTCACAAACTCCTGTCCATTGTCATTGACAAAGAACTCTTGCAATTTCAGGCTCCAGTCGTGGCGTTTCTTTAACACGCCGTACTCCTGCAGAGGCTGACACATGTAGCAGCGCCATGGGTCCAGATCACGGGCGCTGTTGGCCGCTCCTGCTCCCACTAAAATATCCAGACAGTCCACACAGAAACACCTGCAGGCAGAGACTCTGATTAAAGACAGCCTTTAAAAAGGCAAAAGAAACCGACGGTGTTAAAGGTGAAGGATACTTTTTTCAAATATTTCCTAGTATTTAATTTTAATGTGTAAGCTATTTGACACTATGGCACTTTCAAAACAACGCTTTTTGTTTGAGCAGCCTGAGTCCGAAAAGCCAAACTGCAGTTTGGACTTTCCAACTGAAGTTCACTATATGGAGGAAAATCCTGGAATATTTTCTTTAAAAACCTTGATTTCATTTCAACTGAAGAAAGTAAGATATGAACATCTTGATGACATAGAGGTGAGTAAATTATCAGGAAATTTTAATTTTGGAATGAACTAATCCTTTGATATGATTAAAATCTTTCATTGATTTATAACGCAAATAAAGAGTGCATATGTCACTGTACCTACAACTGCATTAGGTTCAAAAAACACAGTTGGAATAAAACTGCATTATCCTAACATGCAACAACTGCTTGAAATGTTATTATCAGTGTAACCAGTTCAATTGATTCAACAAAACTGGCAACTGTCCACTGAAATAAATAAGGGGGAAATCTGATAATGCTACTATTCTAAATTGTCAGACAATAGGCAGATTGGCAGCCGTTTGTGTCTTATGGTAAATAAATTACACACTTCGCCTTTAAAGAAAGCCAATATGTCAGTGATGAGGAAGAGAACACTGTAAATATCTGAACGGTTCAGAGCTTGTGGAGGGGGGAAGGTGGTTGGGCGGTTATGGAAGTGATGTGTGACGAAAAGCCAAGACGCTAGTGAAATGAAATGCGAGATTGAGTAAGAGATTGTGGGACAAGAACGAGTTTGTGAGAAGCATGCGTTGGGTTTCGTACCTGCAGCAGTTGGCGTTTCCACAGAGCAGCACCTCTCTGCCGCCACAGCACACGGTGCAGTACGACTGGTAGCCATCGTCATCGTACATGTAGGAGATTTCCAAATAAACATCCTGACACATAGACAAATAAAAATGCGTCTAAATAACTTCAACAGCTAAGTGTCCTACCAACAAGAATCCCTGTTTGAAGCAATGTATCGTATTTCTGCAAACAGAGTGTAACAGGATAATGCAGCGATGATGGAAATGATCTATGGTGAAATGCATACATCCATGGCACCTCCTTTGTTCCCTTAAGGTAATCGATAGACACACTACCGGTGTCCAGGTGTAAAGATCGAGTGCTGTTGTTTGACACTTTTATGAGCAATCATGTCAGCACGTGTTGGAGAACCACATTCCCAGACTCTCGAGTTGTGTTGTGTTATGAGAATGTGGAGGATAAGGTCAACGCTTACCTTGCATGTTAGGCAAAGGCCTCCTTCAAACAGCGGGTGGAAGGTCGCCACTCTCGTTTTTCCACAAGAGAGACAGAACTCTGAAACAGGAGAAAGCCAAGCAGACATTATATTGACAGATGAGTCAAAACACAAAAGTAACTAATTCCTACAAGCATCCTGTCTTAAAGAAATTTCTTTCCTTGCCTCCTAATCTAGTTGTCTAATAAACATGATAACTGTAAATTAGTAGGGGTAAGAGAAGGGATAGGAGACAGGGGCAAGGGACAGGAGACAGGGGACAGGGCAAGGGACAGGAGACAGGGGACAAGGAAAGGGACAGGGGGC